>OX411545.1:66289929-66542429 GCA_948146395.1 Fragum whitleyi
GAAAATTTAAAGTGGATTTAATTTGAAAAATAATCATTCAGTAGGGTAGAAACTATTGTGGAAAAAGAAGAAATTGCTTGTCAGAAGCAATTTCTTCTTTTTTCACAATGTTTTCTCAATCATAAAATCACAGGCACGTCAAAGCAGGGATTAAACAGCAAAGGGTTAAAGATATAATGTGTATGCATGTGAATTTTTAAGAACAAAATGTCTCACAGGGTAGACTACATGACGTACCTTATTATAGAAACTTATCCAATACTTGCACTAATTATTTTTATTGCATTTTGAATTGGTTTAAGCAATATCCGGGACTCGTTTCCGCCAGTGATACATGAAACTTGTTGCATAAAAATGATCATATAAAACCAAATTAATATCAACCCAAAAAGATTTGACTACTTTGTAAAATTCCCTTTTTACACTGATTGCATACATACAAGTTTATCGTCCGTATTTTTTAGGTCTTAGAACCTACGACATGAGTTTTAATCCGTATATTAAAAAAAATCACAGGCTCATGCCAAGAATATCCTGTACCAAAACTCCTTTTAAGAAATAGTAGCAAAAAGACCTATCTCTCTGATTGTCCGTTAATATCCCATTAAAATTGTCAGAGAACTGCAGTCCGTCTCGGTCTTTCTTTATGTATGCGGTTTTAATTACCCCTGTGGTCTCAGAGAGGCCATAAATTAACTCTAGCTATGGATCCAAATTCTATCCAGACAGAGATGCATGTCGGACACATTTTTCATTGAATTGGTCTTTCTCTCTATTATTGTTTAAAATGGCCAGTTAAAAGTATATAAAAAAGTTGTGTTATTGTATTTTTATTGTATTGGTTTCTATTTCTAAAACTTGCCTAGCACTTATAATGATACGTAACTTCAGGAACACACGGAAATTAAGAAAATAACATCCTTTTGTCACTTTTGTTCAATACGTAGGTCTAGTATTGAACTTAGTTATAGAGATTTATTTAAACCCTAAAATAAAGACGACCTGGGAAAATAAAAAAAAAAATGCTCCAAAGATTGGATTTAATCCACCAAAGGTTCATTTAGCAAAGCAGTTAAGAAATAGCATCTTCAAGTTGGTTTTTTTTTTCCAATAAACAACTTGCCAAAAAAAAAAAATAAAAATAAAATAAAATAAAAAAAATATGTTGTTGTTTTTTGTTGTATTTAAATAACAATATTTCTGTGAAAGAGATTATGTAATAGTATTGAAGTTTTGTAATTTGGTATTGGGTTAAGTAATAGGGAGGATTAAACATTTCCCTTTCTCACACTGATTTCTAGCACAATTCCGCGATGATCGTACAGTTCGAAATTCGTCATGTTCTCCTCCTTTACTTCAAAATAATACAAAATACATTCTAACCGAACTCCCCCCCTTTCTCTCTCTCTCTCTCTCTCTCTTCTCTCTCTCTCTCTCTCTCCTCTCTCTCTCTCTCTCTCTCCTCTCTCTCTCTCTCTCTCTCTCTCTCTCTCTCTCTCTCTCTCTCTCTCTCTCTCTCTCTCTCTCTCTCTCTCTCTCTCTCTCTCTCTCTCTCTCTCCCTATCTCTCTTTTCTCTCTCCTTCGAAATTTGTTAATCTTCGACATGAAATTGCTACCTTATTCCTATATTAGACTTGTTTTATTATAATTTCACTAGGGTGCTTTTCGAATAAGCATATTATCAAACAATCCCCGTTCCCAGAATTAGAATCACTATATCTGCCCCTGCATCAATGGATCGGGCTAACAGATATACTGATATGCACATGTCCGTCTGTTTTTCTGTCTGTCTGCGAAAACTTGACCTTCGAATAAAACATTTTATCCAACAATTTTTTTCCTCAGGACGCAGCTCATATTTGGCACAAAAAATCCCCATGATGTTGTATTAGCATTAAAAATAGAGGCTCTTGTGACATTTTGATATAACAGCAAATAAACATAATGATAATAAAATGAAACACGAAGAGTGAAATAGCATTTAGACGTCTTTGTAAATTAACTTTATGCAAAATCCTATATATTTGTACCGATTTTTCAGACAGATAACAATTGTATTTAGCCTTTTAAGCTATTTTTGAAGTAACAAAACATGGACTGTTTTCAATAAAACAGAAATGTAAATTTTAACGGACGATTAAAACCTCGTCACTTAAACAGCTTGTTCTGGCTGTTGTCACATGTTTGGTCACACATCGATGAAATGGGTTTTGGAATTTATAAGTCACTCGTTAGCTCGGATGTTTTCGGAGAAAACCCGAGGTATTACTATATCCTTGTTGTGGTTGTCGACGTTCGCAAACCTTGACATTTTGTGCCATCTCTGATTAAACTGAAGCCATGTATTTGAAACTACACATGTTCACCATGAAAAGAACGACCTAAACTATCAAGGGGGAATAATTCTGGATGCATTTTGTGCAAATTATGTCCCTTTTCCGACTTAGAATTTTTCCACCATCTGGCACTCAACAGCCGAGTATAGGCACCCGTAGGCGGTGCTTTTTATGCACAATCGAAATCGTATTATCGTAATGCAGCCATCGACCCGTCAAACAGATTTTTTCTAGCAATCTTACAACTAGAAATAAACCCCTCTATGAAATTGATTTTTTTTTTTTTTTTGCTTTGGGTTTAAGGACATTTTCAACATTATCAGAATTATATCGTGGTTTCCTGTCGTTTCTCACACCAGCACTACCACAAAATTTCATTCGAGCTACTAACTGCTCATCCAACTTGAGCGTACTACTTATCATGCTTCATAGGTGGGAGAAAAAATGACTCGTTTCACAACGAACTTTTTCAAATAACCCGGATGAATCATGCCAAGTCGTGGTTCGTACTCTCAACCAAGGATTGACAGCCAAATGCGTTACAGTTGAGCTAGTCTGACTCGACTCTCTTAAAGATTATATTTTCGCATCTAAGAGACACGAAACAGTAGTAAACAAGCATGTAAAGATATGATAATACAAGATGAAACTAGAAATGTCATAAACTGACGTATACCCTCTCTAAGAGCTTTTCACATACACACTTTTCCCGTAGTAAGAGGGTAAATGTTACAGTGGTTAGGAAAATTAAAAGCATCTTCCATTGTAACCATAGCAACGCATTTAAAGTTTGATATGCCCAACAATTAATTACATGCAATG
This sequence comes from Fragum whitleyi, assembly GCA_948146395.1. Lineage (NCBI taxonomy): Eukaryota > Metazoa > Mollusca > Bivalvia > Cardiida > Cardiidae > Fragum > Fragum whitleyi. The sequence continues at coordinate 66,293,089 of OX411545.1, forward strand.
GTCATAGTATTCCCATAAATTACACATCTGGAACCATGAAATTTGAGAATCGTATTATGCATGTGGCCTGAGAGTCTCAGTTGAAACTTGACGAAGTTTTTAGGTTTCTGGGGTTGGGTTGGGGTTGGGGTTGGGGTCGGGGTCAGAGATACGATGATGCGTTATTGAATGCTTTCACGCCTTAAAAGTTCTATAAATGATAGTACAAAAAATTGATCAATTTCTCACTTTCTTTCATTCACAAGTTCGTACATTTCATCGAACCTTTTCCAACTGAAATTATGTTGAGCATATTATCATATGGTTAGAAAGTAATGAGTTTGAACAATGATGTAAACTTGATTCATTGAGAATATTACGGGAGAAATGTAACTTAAACGTTCTTATTGAAAATGTGTATAAATCCTGACCAACATCCTGTGCAACATGAATTGATTGACTAGGATTTAACATTTCACTTCTGGCAGATGTTCTGAGTCTAGTTTTGTCATGCAACCGATGATCGGCGAGCGACATGAGCATAGAAAACTTTCTGCTTTCTTTCATGGTTTATGATAAAAACCTTGAACTATTCATTTTTCTAAAAAATCATTTTGACAGCGCCAATGACCGATATGTTCAAAATAGGCCGCTCGCTATCCTGACCTCTTAAATAACAGATCATGTTGAACGTTTTCAATTTCCTTAGTGTTCAGTTCGCTTTTGCGCCTGACCACATGATGTTTCAAGGCCTTTCTGATCACTAAATTTCCGTGGTCGTGATTGATCTTATTCAGCAAAGGTAGAAAAAGCTAGGCTACCTCGAAAGCATGACTTTACAGACAGTCCTACCAAGTTTTTTTATATTATGAAGGGGTATAGCGCAGCTTTTAACATTTGCACATATATCACGGCAGTTGGAGCATCCAACAATATATTCCTGGTATTTCTCGCATCAGTACTATAATTACCTTCAGGTGAGATACAAATGTAAGAAAGAATATGTGCCGCCGTTTGGGCGATATTTAGACTGGCGTTCACATTTTAAATATTGTTTACAATGCAATAGTCATATATATAATTTTGAAACTCTTGCATGTTGCAATTCTCAAAATTGTAAAATTGGTATTTCGTAAGCGGGACGCCTAAACCTCGGCTACAGCTTGAAAGGACGTGAGTTACGAGGGTTTGTCTTCCATTGGTAAGCATTGTTATCGAGACTGTATTATACAATATCGTGTTTTTATGTTCATTCGGCAATATTTATGTGAAGGTAAGTATATTTTTTCCGAAAATGGAAATGATATAAAATTAAATTATTTGATCATATTTCTACAAAAGGAAATCTAGCACTGTTAGACGTTAAAAAGGGGTGTCAGCTAATTTTTGAGAGTACTTGGGTATCTCCAAATATTAAAGTTAAATTATTGCATGGAAATGTTCAAAGCCATTGTAACAATTCTCTTAACAGTAAATTTTGGTACATCGTCAGCAAGAGACTTAAACCTCGATTCTACAGTTTGAATAAACTGGGACTATATGAGATTTTTCTCGCTCACAGACGATATGATACCGGCTGAGTGTTTTCATATGCCATTTGATAAAACATGACCAAAATAGACTGAATTTGCAATAGTTCGGCGTTCCATAAGTTATATACTTACTGTCATGAAAAAGGCCCCACCAAAATTTTGAAATTACCTTTTTTCTATTAGCAGAATACAATAATTTTATCCATAAATTTGAAGTATAGCCTAAACTCTACATACCTGGCTATCGCAAACTCCTTTTTAAACTCGTGCTTCCAATGGTAAGTTTGTCGTAAATGATTATGTTTTTCGAAACCTGTACAAGTGGCTTCGTTAGTCAAAACACAACTCGAAATTCACCATAGAAAGATACAAATATTCATATCCATAATGCCAAGACTAAATAATGAATAACGCGCAAGAATTTTGGGCATGCTGGAAATGGGCAGTTGCAAAAACCACGTAGCTAGACGTTTAAACGTATCAAAATTAACTGTAGTGCGTTTGGTTAGACGTGTGAACGTCACAGGAAGTCTTCCGGACAGGCGTAGATCTGGTAGGCCTCGCTCAACGTCTGTACGTCAAGACAACTTTATACGTCAACGGCACCTCCGTAACCGTTTTTAACGGCTACATCGACATCTGCAGCCGTTGTTGGTAATCACGGTAGGAATATAAGTGTACACACAGTAGGACGCCGGTTACGTGAACGTGGGGTTGTGTGCAGAAGGCCTTATCGTGGTATGATACTTTCACAACGTCATCGACAACAACGTCGCGTATGGGCTTAAAATAACATCGGACGGCGATGGCAGACAGTTGTGTTCAGTGACGAGCCAAGGTTCAATTTTTCGCATGCCGACGGACGCGTTCGGATATATCGACGTCTAAATGAACGTTATGTGCGTAATTGTGTTTTAGAGCATAACTGCTTCGGTGGTGGCGGGGTAATTGGTGAGGGCCGCCATCAACCATGCATTCAAAACGGACCTGGTTGTTGTTCAAGGCAATTTGAATGCCAGGGGGTACATAAACCAAGTTTTACAGCCTGTTGTCCAACCCCTGTTTCGCCGACAACCTGGACTCACTTTTATGCATGACACCTTTAAGGCAGTGGTCATTTCTAATCTTGAATGAAATGTGACAAATGTTTTTGTTTTAGCCTAAAAAGGTCAGGTTATGGGGCCTCAAACCCTTACCTGATATTCCCATTTTTTTCTTAAGTTTGCGGAACTTGCAAATATTCTACATTTGATAACTAAGTAACACTTAAATTTTTCTTCTTCCATGCTTTATGATCACGTATAAGAAAATAAGTCAAAATAGAATTATGTCTCACAAATAACCATGGTGTTTGCAAGTCCGAGACTCCTACATGGTACCTAGGAATCGCATAACTTTCGGATATGAGTTCCAAGAGCCTTCTTTTTCATGACTCTGAACTGTTTTGAACTTCAAAATTTCTGTTCTGCTCTATTTGTTCTAAAAAAAAAGAAAAAAAACGTAATTCTAGGCACGTTTATATTTGTAAAAAACACGATGATATGGATATATTTAGAAAAAGAAAGCAAGGATAAAAAAGTATTATCTATCAGTAATTATTTCTCAACCACCACCTTGTCAAAAATTGTTATCAGTCTGAAAACTTCAATTCTTTCGTGATATTTTCATTTAAATGTGCGCATCCGCGCAGTCTGATCAAAGTCTTCAAATCTCAATGTCTCGCCATTACGTCAAGATAAAAATTTTGAAATCATTATTAGAACCAAAGGTTACATTACATGCGATTGTTTCGTAATATTTCTTTTGTAAAAAGTTCTAATGTAGTACTTTTAACAACATATAAGATAAACTCGGATTAAAAAAAAAATGTGAGTTGTGTAATTTTTATTATTTGTTTGATACACCGGATTCTTGAATTGTCAGACCTACAGAAAAATACTGGAAAGTTTAAGATGTTGGGAAAAACTAAAAATGTCTTCCAGTATGAATTGTAGCTATGGCAACCAAGGTATGTTGACATATCTCACTAAATTTGTGAACTCTTAATTACATGTAATGGTCATTAATTAGGGCAGCTGGCATTGGACATGCCGTATACATGTAGCTTTAGAATTCTATATTACAGGGATATACATGTATATATTTGAAAAAAAGTTTCGATTTCACACCAAAAACTGTAAATACATAATAATGATATTTGAAAAAAAAGAAGTGAATTGCAAATAAGACCCGTCAGGCGCAAAGGGATCTTCTTGGTAGTGCGTGACGAGTCGATCCTTGTCTGACTGTGCGGGCTGTTCACGGGCGAAACATTTCGCTTTGGCTCTTTCCTAAATCCGTAAAGATCTTATTTCCTCCCTGTATGAAAAGCTTACAAATGAGAACGTCGGTTAACCTCTACTGGATCCAATATCTCTCTAAGATATTTATTTTTCGGAGTTCCCATAAGGTCATTTTTGCATAACATGTCACATAAAATGCGAGTGTCGTTTATTCCATCTCATTTTCTTACATACTCTATTTTTTAAATTATGATAAGATATTTTGGTTTTCGATAGAAACAAAAAAATCTAAAAAATCAAAATCAAACAAGAAAGAGTTGTTTTCCCTGTGCATTGCATCTCTTTTTTTTCACCACTTAGCTTGAAGTTGATAGCAATTGTACTTACAGAGATGTTGCAGAAAAAATCTAAAAATGTAGAGTAACACAAAAGGGCAATAACCCCAGAATAATGCAAGCAGCAGTTGTGATTCTTATGCACCACAATGCTCCTCAATGAGATATACCCACCTATTTTAGCGGAACAATATCGAGAATATACATGTAGTTACACGACCCGAAAAAAGCAAAATGATTCAAATATCAAAAATACCTTAAATATGATATAAAAATACAGCATTTAAGCAGGCACATTTCCGGAAAGACAGGGTCTGCCTTATGGGTATTACTGTTATATATTTTTTCTTCTGCTGGATTTCCTCCCTTGCCTTAGATAGAGCCACAGTCATAGCGCAGTTGGTAGCTCGTTGGTCTGTCAATCTAATTTATTGATTGATTGAATGGGTTTAACGCCGCTTTCAACAATTTCGCAGTTATATCGCGGCGGCCGGAGCACCTAACAATGGATTCCTGGTATTTCTTTCACCTGTACTACCATTACACCCTTTCCTAGCCTCCGACTGAGAGACAAACGTCGGAAAGAATATTTGCCGCTACCGCTGTCAATCTAAAGGTCCCAGGGTTGATCCCCCGCGGCGGATCTCAGCCCTTCCGACTATACGTCTCCCAACAATTGTTTGATAATCGTAACCCTATGTCGGCCGGTAGCTGGAGGCAATGGAAGGATATAATGTTAATGCTGGTGACAGACATACCAGGAATCCATTGTTAGGTGCTCAAGTCAAAGCGATATAACCGAAAGATTGTTTAAAGTGGCGTAAAACTCCATTCAAACAAACAAATTGTTCAGATAGTTTTTGCGTAAATACGTCCTTGGTCAGTCTGTCTATCCATCTGGAGGCATGCCGTTGTTTCTATATGAAGCTGCAGCACGGCAAAAATTGTCTTAATGAATAATGAGTTTTCACTTATGTCTCATAATCCTATGACAAGAAATAAATGGAATTTCATATTTGAGCAATAAATCAGAAGCTCTTGAAAATGGAGTATCTTAAGGTAACTGCGGACACATAGAGGGTCATTTTAGGTCCAAATTTTAAATTGCCTGCAAATCTTACCTAATGCGATAAAACTGAACTTTGAAATACCCGCTTACAAACAGTACAAACAGTCCTTGTACACAACCCGGCTACAAAAACACATCCGAACCATTATACTTCTGATGTAAAACAGCTTTCAAAAAGATAGAGTAGACCTTAGGCTTGAAACTTGAAACTAAGCAAATGAATAATCATTACGTAAATGTGAGACCGCTAAATAATTCTTATGAAAGAAAATAACCCATTTATCATAAATGCATGTATAATATATATATATATAGTAAAAACAATAGCAAATTGTCTATAGGTCACAAAAAATTATAACTACAGCTTAGTTAAGCTTTAGTTACAAGGTTTTGGTTGCCGTCTGACGAAATTAATAAAAGAATTTGGTACAGGAGAAACTACGTTTATAATTTCAATTTTGTGTTATACTTTACAACGTTGCCAAATGCATATTCCCAATAAATAATTCATTTGAATCTTCTTCAAAATTTAGCAGTCTGGATGTGTTGTAAGTTCTTATTTTCTGAAAAGGAAAAATTATATTCAAACCCAAGAATAAAATCTCGAGACGTACTAGACCCAATCGATGTACAGTGGATATAACAGGACATCAAGAGCCAGCTCCAACCCCTGGCTGCCTAAAGAAAACAAACCCCGGGAGTAATGGCTATTAACGGATAACAAGACAGATTTATGGTTAGTCTCAGTGCTCAATTCACCTATCTACGGTCTCTCGTGCATTTCTTAAAAGGGAGCAATATTCTTCGCATGCTTGCATTCAGGACTTTACAACAACTTACGAATGTCAGGATGATGAATTAACTCATACTTAATCGAGAAAAAAGATTGCTTGAATTTCCGCAAATTGAAAAGAAAACTTATGAAAATTCATTAACCCCCATCCTGTATTAACGAAAAAATTCCTAGTGTGGTCCTCGATATGTTGCATAGCATTACCTTTTGCTGGCGAACGTCGAGACGATTTTCCGAAATTCACCGTGTATCAACATGACGACCGATACAAACATTTGCTTGAGGAAGACGAAGGAAAATTTGCTAAACGACACTCACATAGCCCGTTCACCGGGGGATGAAAAGAAGGTGAACATATCGACTTGTACATTTTCTAATATAAGCATGTATTTTTCTACACATAAGCACGGCAAAACGAGGTTTATTATTAGAAATCAAATCAGTCTGTAAAAACGCTCTTCGTTATTGAGGGACCTTTTTGTGTCATTTCAATCTATCTGAATTTATGGATGTCCGTTACAAATTTGCCGTGGAATGATAGATAACTTAATGCATTGTTAACGATGATCGTGCATGCTGAGAATGATCCTTTACGAACTACAACGAATAAATAGAATACTAACCTTGCACCGCAACCGTATGGATTTCACCCTACTCGGCAATCGCTTTTTCCGGTGTATGTTGATACACGGTGAAAATGAACGTTATGATTCACGGAATTTCCTGAAAATTATTCACGTGAATATAAATTGCACGCGATAAGGTTAACATTTACACGGTTGTATCGATATTTTCTACCGGTAGTGCAGGTAACTTATCGAATATGTTAACCTCATATACATAACCTGATATAATATATCTAAAATACCGTGACGCATTTTTAAAAATGACTGCGATAGCTCAGTGGATACGCATGCTAGACTATTGACTGATTGTTACCAAAACGATCCCGGTTCGTATCCTGTCAGTGCCAGATGTTTTTTTTTTTTTTTTTTTGAGAAAATTATGTTTTTTTACATCATCAAATACACGCAGATAAATTTCTTTTCTATGTGTTGCGTTATTTTTAGATATGTATCATATGATTAAATATACAGGATTATACCGTTCGGAGAAAGCTTTATCGATTTTATGCGACAAAATATCGATTTATGAAACAATCGCCTTTGGTCTACAATTTTTTTGGTTATTGCATTCCATTCATAAGAGTGAAATCTTTTTTAATTTTGAATCGTCGATTAGTCAAATCGCAGTTTCAGGCTCTATCTAAGCTGGCCTTTATTATTCATCCCCACGGTGAAGTAAATATAGCATATATCTTTTCAATCCAAAGAATACAAATAACCTTTGAAGTAGTTCCAAAATTAGCACAACATTTAATAAAATCTAAAAAAAATATGTCATTAAATGTATAAATAGCATATTTATAGATATTTTTTATGTCGCAATGCAGAATCGAACTCGGTCCGCTTGGTCAAAATTCTGTCGTCCTTATCCACTCGACTACGCCACTCGGATAAACTACTGCATGTTTTTTTTTCAGTATAATAAAGACAGTCAATTGACATGAACACTTTTTTCAATAACATTGGGCCAACTTATTTCTGACCCTGGGCGGGTACTGTTGCCCGCAACATCAGAGTATCTCTCAGAAAGCGGGCTACCAGCTGTAGACTGGTCCACATATCGACTATCAGAATAGCCTAGAATAGGCTATTCTGATATTCGACAGTGAGACCAGTCTACACCCCACCCGAAAGCGGGTCAGAAATAAGTTGGCCCATGGATTGATCCAGTGTTTATATGCACTATCGCGGTTATCGCGTGAGCATAATACTTTCACTTTTATTTATTGGCAATATTTCGAAGTGAATTTGTTATTTCTTTGTTTATATATCGACCTTTTCAAAATGGCCCCATCTGCGAAGAAAGGTAATCTCTCCCTCTCTCTTTCTCTCGTTCTTTCTTTCTTTATCTCTCTCTCTCTCTCTCCCTTTCTCTCTATTTATCTCTCTCTTCCCCCCCCCCTCTCTCTCTCTCTCTCTCTCTCTCTCCGTTCTCTCTCCCTCTTTCTCTCTATCGATCTCTCTCTTACTCTCTCTCTCTCTCTATTTATCTTTCTCTCCCCCCCTCTCTCTCCCTCTTTCTCTCTCCCTCTCAACCTCTTTCCCCTCTCTCCCTCTCCCCACTTCTCTCTATTTATCTCTCTCCCCCCCCCCTCTCTCTCTCTCTCTCTCTCTCTCTCTCTCTCTCTCTCTCTCTCTCTCTCTCTCTACTTATCTCTTTCTCCCCCTCTCTCTCCCTCTCTCTTTCCTTAGTTGAAATTTTCAAACGATGTTCAATTAATGAAATACGGACAGAAAAAACGCAAGCTTCACTTACAGCGGAATAAAATTATTTAAAAATAGTAAATGGGACATAGATTAAGCAAAATCATTGGTATGTCAGGATGCTTTATGCGAAAGAGTGGTATCAGAATAATTGTGAAAATTTTTGAAAATAATTTCGTTAATTGTATATATGGTTTCACAACACTTAAACGGATATGTCAAACACCGTTCTGTTGTTCCGAACCCAATAGTCCTCTTTCCGCGAAAGTAGAGCGGGTGTGTATTGACATTTATTTAGAAGTCTTATTTAGTCACCGGTGTCCTTTCGAAACCATCTTGATGATGGTGGTGTATGCCATAACAAACTTGGTTCAGATGAAATTTACAAAGCGAACTGGGATTTCCTTGCTATACAAAACGCCTTGCGGTTGCATTCCCTTCTCGGAATAGTTATTACCTTTTTTGTGTGTTATGAGCAACCGCATGGTTATCAGCTTAACCGTTTTAATGATGTGGATTCATAATTTCCTTTGTTATTGCAGTTTTCCTGGTTGGAATGTGTTTGAGCGCCTGCCTACTGTCCTGCAAAGCCAGTTCCGGACTGGTTGTGGTAAGTAGTTCTCAGCTTTAATAAGTAATAATAACAATGGAATAATAATAATAATAATAATAATAAATTAAAAAACAGTTTTATAAGATTTACTGCATGGACAAAGGGACAATTATCATTGCGTTGTGTCTTCCTTTTGTACGAAATGTAGATCGTCCGGAATGAAAATTAAAAAAAAAAAAGATTCAAAATTTTATTCTGCAATTAGCCAATCATGTATAGTGTATCAGAAACACATAACATGAAATTCAAACAATACTGGAAAGTGAAGAATCCACACCCTCCTCGCCCCCCCCCCCCCCCCCCAAAAAAAATACAACAACAACAACAACTTATAATATTAATAATAATAATAATAATAATAATAATAATAAAAAAACCCTTAAACTCTGAAATGCAATGAATCAAACTCATATCTAATATGTATCCTCATCGACTATAATCCAAGGATTGTTTAGGAGGAATAAATTGTACTCAACTGCTCTGACTGGTCTTATCCACTTTGACCCCTTAATTTTTAGCTAATGCGAATATAAATATGTCTTCTTTTATTAACGACGTGTTCTTAATTTTTCATTAAAATTGTTCAAGAGAAACGATCTATTCTTTCACACGTTAAAAAACTTGAGGGCATTGTCATTAACTTATATGGGCCTTTATCAACTGAAACTTAATTTCCTTCTTTTTTCAACGAACGGAACGTCATAGTATTTATAAGTATTTTTAAGCCCAGAAACGATTGGTTGCTATTGTAGTTATATCGGTGTTCGACTAGTGCGTTTTTAGCTCACCTGAGCACGAAGTGCTCAAGGTGAGCTATTGTGGTTAGGTGGATGTCCGTCGTCCGTCGTCAGTCGACCGTCGTCCGTCGTCAAAATTTGCCTTGTATGAACTCTAGAGGCCACATTTTTTGCCCGATCAACCTGAAATTTGGTCAGAATAATTGTCTTGATAAAATCTCGTTCAAGTTCGAAATTGGGTAAACTGGGGTCAAAAACTAGGTCACAGGGTCAAATCCTAGAAAAACCTTGTATGCACTCTAGAGGCCATATTTTTGGCTCGATCAACCTGATATTTGGTCAGAATGATTGTCTTGATTAAATCTTGGAAGATTACAAAATTGGTATTTTGCGACTGGTACCAAAATTTGAATTAAAATGACGCTTCGAATTTATTTAAACACAAAAACGCTAAGTAATTAGGTGTTTGACTGTAACGTAATAAGAATTATGAAATAATTTCATTTTTGCGTTGATGTGTCCATAAATAAAGTCTGGTGGAGGAGGAGTTATATGCAAAAAGTAAAATTCGAGGGCGGAGCCCGAGGATTTTGCTTTACATATTACTCCTTCCCCCATCAGATATAGGTGTTTGATTGTAACCTTATTAGACTTATGAAATAATTTCATTTTTGCGTTGATGTGTCCATAAATAAAGTCTGGTGGAGGAGGAGTTATATGCAAAAAGTGAAATTCAAGGGCGAAGCCCTCATCTTCGAGTTGATGTGTCCATAAATAAAGTCTGATGGAGGAGAAGTTATATTCAAGAAGTAAATTTCGAGGGCGGAGCCCGAGGATTTGGCTTTGCATTTAACTCCTGCCCCTATCAGGCTTTATTCGTGGAGACATCAACGCTGAAATGAATTCATATCCATAACACGACCATAATTCTAAATATTTTTTTTAACCTTCCCGGGTGTTGGATAGTGAAAAATTACATTTTTTCAAGGTGTGAAATTAAAAAATAAGTAATGATGATGACGTTGGGAGAATTTAACAGAAAACGAAGCGCTTCATTTAGCACGAGGGTAACATGACGTCAAAACCACCAATTATACATGTAAATATGACGTATGGCGTCATAAATGGGCGGGGCTATCTTTGTACACATGAAAACACATGATATATGGATTTTATTGCGAATCAAGTTCTATGTAATTCTTCTTATTTCATTTATGCGTTTTACGCCATCGTGTTATAAATAATAATAACATAATCAATTTTCCCAGTCGAAAACGACTAGTAGTATAAATATTTCCTGTCCAAAAGGACCATTGCCAACAGTTACATGCTGATTATTTTTAGCTCCTCTGACCAATGTCCAATGTGATTATTATCCCCCGCCGTTTTCAGCGAAGGGATATGGTAATGGTCTCCGCCCGTCATTCCGTCGTTCCGCCATTCCGAGGGTGCGTCACTAAACTTGTCCGGAGCATATCTCCTAAAGTATAATAGCTACCAACTTGAAAAATTTTACGTAGATAGATCTCATTGAGGAAAAGTGCAGTGCACAAGAACTACAACTCTTGCTTGCATAATTTTGGAGTAATTGCCCTTTGTTATTTTTAATACTTAGATTTTGTCCGGAGCATATCTCCTAGAGTATAAAAGCTATCAACTTGAAACACTACCTCTTGCTTGCATAATTTTCCAGTTTTTTTCCCTTTCTTATCTTAACCCTTTGCTGATTAATCCCTGCTTTTTACGTGCCTGTGATTTTATGATTGAAAAAACATTGTGAAAAAAGAAGAAATTGCTTCTGACAAGCAATTTCTTCTTTTTCCACACTATTTTCTACCCTACAGAATGGTTATTTTTCAAATTAAATCCACTTTAAATTTTCGTCTGCTAAACCTTTGAATTTGGACAGGTCCAAATTTTGTAAAACAGGAAAGGGTTAAAGATTTAGATTTAGCGGGGGATGGCCAAGTCCGACATGGCTCTTGTTGTCATGGCAGTGTCCCCCGAGTGGCCGTTCTTACTTCCGTGCGCATGTGCGACCATGTGACAGGTTGGAAAAAAATTACAAGATCATTTTCTCAAGAACTAAATAAACGATATCAACCAAATTTCACTTGAATGATCCAAATTATGACATTTTATCAATCTGCCAAAATTATGGTGATCAGATGGTAAATATGACTTTCATGGCTGCAGGTCATGTTAGTTAATATTATATTATGAAAACTTAGTAAACTCTTTTTTCAAGAGTAAGAGATGGATTTCAAAAAAAAAAAAAAAAAAGAAAAAGAAAAAAAAATGAAATGCGTAACCAGATGGTCCAACTTTGTATGACAGGTGACATTTTTTTATCTTTCAATTTCAGAAGGATGATTTCTTTAGCTCCCTGAAACGATTCGTTGAGAGGAGCATTAGAAGCGTGGTCAATACAGTCTACCAAGTAAGGCGAGTACTTCCTCAATGGGTTAAAAACTGCCTAACGGTATTTCAATGCTTTTTTGACGAAACGTCATCATATGCTAAATGTGCCTTGTATGTCGTCAAGTGTGCAATAGGTGAAGTGGCAAACATTTCAACTTGTGCATACAATATTGCCAGCGATTTGGCAATAGCTTGGTTTTACAATGGAATGCATTTCGGCAGTTTTGACTATAAACAACTGGGGAAAGATGTATTGAAATGTGCCGGATATGATTTGGATGACCTCGTAGACTTGGTCCACGACTATCGAAAAACTATCTAGTAAATAAAAGTGACAAACCTTAGATTTTTGACAAAAGTTTGTGTTAAATAACAATTTATAACTTGTTTATCTCAACAAGTCTTGAGTCAGAAGTTTTAACTGTTCAAACAGAAATTGTGATAAAGCAGGATACAAAGATTAAGACTTGTTTTGAATTTGTAAGCTGATAACTAATGACAAAGATATGTTTGTCCACTAAATAGAAAACGCAAACAGGGTAAACATTTCAAAAATACACTTTGCTCCCGGAAAACGGGTTTAGCAGGCCATAGGAAACAACCCTGTATCCTGGAAATTGCCAAGGAAAAAGATAATCGAGTCAAAAACCGAACAACGTATGTACTACCTAGCTTTTTTGTGCTCACGCGCGCAAAAATAGGTCTAGTATACGTCCTCAACTTTTGTTCGACACGAAGTGATTTATGTGTTCAAAGCAGTACTTGCAGGATCCGCTCCGGTCTTGAATTACTTCCGAGGTCGTTGTACCCTAAAATAGTCCGGTTAGAAAAAATGGTGTGCTCCTTTTGCCACATTGTTTTAATGTTTAAATAACAGTAAAGTGCTTGAAATGAGGTCCAGCCAAGTGCCAGACCTCTGCTACATTTCATGCATAGTTTTAAATGATTCTAAGTGGGAACTATGTTTTCTGAGAGCCTGACCTTTGATGGTGGTTCCCAAGTAAGGAAACTAGTTTGTACCATGAGAATTTTTAGGGTGGTTGTGCGCCGTTAAAAATTGTGGGAAAATGAACCGCTCATGAATGCATTTTCTGGACATAGATTTCAAGAACAAAGAATTTTCTTTCAGACTTGCAAGCTTTTATAGCCCAAACGACTTTTTTTGAGGAGCTACGTACTGTCAAAATATGTCAATTTACTATATAATTTAACACGGCCAAATCAGACAGGAGTGTAACCTATATCAGGAAGGGGGGGGGGGGTCACACAAAAATATTGATTGTTATGTTGTTTTCATAAATTTTGGGCTCAAATGTCACAGTCAACTAGTAAATATGATCAAGAATTCAATTTCAATAAAAATCTTTCAATATAATTGAAATTTAAATTTGATTTTTTTAAAAAAATATTAAAATGTTGATTTCACCCCTATAAGTACTTTGATTCCTTCCGGAATGCTTTGGTTTTTTCCCATAATGTCATAACAAGCTGTCTGCACAATTTGATCACCTGAAAAAGAAGTTTTAGCTGTAAAGAACTTAAATTTTCATCTGAAAAAGGTATGGATAATGCCAAAACCCTAGAATATGAGCCGCTTAAAATCCTCGTTGGTATGAATGAGGGTCAATAGGACCTTATATATTTTTTATCTGATCAGAATCAACAGATCAACTCAACAAGACCAAAAACACAAAATATTGTTGGAAAATCAAACTTTGCTTGAATGAGCTTCCTAACAGTAGCTGTGTGTCCACCGCCTCCATCTCTATCTGTCTCTTTGTCATTGTCTGTCTGACTCTCTGCCTGTCTCCCCCCCCCCCCTTCTCTCTCTCTCTCTCTCTCTCTCTCTCTCTCTCTCTCTCTCTCTGGAAATAGTTGCAATATAATATATCCCCCCCCCTATTTCATTGCATTTTGAGTGTACACTGAAGTTTACTTATATGCAGTTACAACAAATTTGTGCTTATCCATAGTTTTGAGCTCAAGTGAGAGGTCGCTCTGTTTAAGCTTGTTGATTTTACGGGTAGTTGACAGTTTATGCGTAATAATGCTTGTCATCGCTTTAACATATTCCTCTATTTTACTTTTATTTTGTTTATTCTTAACCTCACAGTATTGTAATTCCATGACGGCTCTACTTCTTAAGCGATTGATTCTAAAAGTGGTTGTTTTTGTCATTGTCATAGGTTATTGATATGATCATTGGATATAGTGTCATCTGTAGTAGAAATAGTACTTGTTTTTCTCTCTTTCTTTCTTTTTTTTTTTTTCATCAGCTTCACTGCAAGGGCCTGGTTGGTTACTTATCGATAAATGAAACATATTCCCTTTTTGAAAATAGTTTACTCTTCTGCACCTGCTGCCTTAAATCATGCTGAATGAGAATCTGTTTTTAGATGTCAAGAAAATGAAAGAATAGCTGGTTTGGGTATTGGAAGGAATCTTCATCTTCTTTTATACTTACCCCGCAATGTCAGTGTCATATGACCAAAACGGCACTAATTTGATTGGCTGGCAGTCTAAGTGACCACTTGAAATGAAGATGATAAGCTTCCAAACCCTAAGCCCTGTATGGATATTTCCTGTTAGGGATTTCCTTTACATTGTTTCGTAAATATTTTTGTATCGAATACAGCTCAGCGTCTTCAATCAAAAGGGTAAAAGCAAAAAACAGTACTTTTAAAAGATTTTAATATCTTATACTAAGGATTAATACTGCTTCTATTTTGCTCTACAGGCTCAAATCCTAATTCTTATTTTGAACTATACCCTTTTTAACACTGTCCAATTAACTGTATTTTCCCTTTTTTTGGTTGTTTTTCACCTTTGACTTAGTTTTTAGATATCAAACTAACAAAATAAGCCATTCATGAGCTTTTTTTATTGATTGTTTTTATATTTTTAAAGAATGATTAAACTTAAATTGATTTTAAATTCAATCTTTTTTTAAATATAATGATATTTTTGCAACCCTTTTTTAACCATAGACAACTGAAAAGGGTCACAGAGTAAAGAAGAGCCATTTTTTTTAACAAAACACTTTTTATTTTATGAAAATTGATCACTTATTTCAAAAGTTATGTCATTTTCTAATCATCATGTGAAGGACACTGAATCTGTTCCCTTTTGGTCCTAATTTCAGAAATATAGGTCTTGTACTAATTCTCCTCCCATTTCACTTCTAAGTCATATTTTTGAAAAATTTAAAAACAAGGCATGTTGTAATACACAAATGCATAAGTTGAAAGAGGTTTTGTCAAAATTTTTAAAAAAAAGTTTGATTATATCAGGAAGGGGGGGGGGGGGGGTCACACAAAAATATTGATTGTTATGTTGTTTTCATAAATTTTGGGCTCAAATGTCACAGTCAACTAGTAAATATGATCAAGAATTCAATTTCAATAAAAATCTTTCAATATAATTGAAATTTAAATTTGATTTTTTTAAAAAAATATTAAAATGTTGATTTCACCCCTATAAGTACTTTGATTCCTTCCGGAATGCTTTGGTTTTTTCCCATAATGTCATAACAAGCTGTCTGCACAATTTGATCACCTGAAAAAGAAGTTTTAGCTGTAAAGAACTTAAATTTTCATCTGAAAAAGGTATGGATAATGCCAAAACCCTAGAATATGAGCCGCTTAAAATCCTCGTTGGTATGAATGAGGGTCAATAGGACCTTATATATTTTTTATCTGATCAGAATCAACAGATCAACTCAACAAGACCAAAAACACAAAATATTGTTGGAAAATCAAACTTTGCTTGAATGAGCTTCCTAACAGTAGCTGTGTGTCCACCGCCTCCATCTCTATCTGTCTCTTTGTCATTGTCTGTCTGACTCTCTGCCTGTCTCCCCCCCTTCTCTCTCTCTCTCTCTCTCTCTCTCTCTCTCTCTCTCTCTCTCTCTCTCTCTCTCTCTCTCTCTCTCTCTCTCTCTCTCTCTCTCTCTCTCTGGAAATAGTTGCAATATAATATATCCCCCCCCCCTATTTCATTGCATTTTGAGTGTACACTGAAGTTTACTTATATGCAGTTACAACAAATTTGTGCTTATCCATAGTTTTGAGCTCAAGTGAGAGGTCGCTCTGTTTAAGCTTGTTGATTTTACGGGTAGTTGACAGTTTATGCGTAATAATGCTTGTCATCGCTTTAACATATTCCTCTATTTTACTTTTATTTTGTTTATTCTTAACCTCACAGTATTGTAATTCCATGACGGCTCTACTTCTTAAGCGATTGATTCTAAAAGTGGTTGTTTTTGTCATTGTCATAGGTTATTGATATGATCATTGGATATAGTGTCATCTGTAGTAGAAATAGTACTTGTTTTTCTCTCTTTCTTTCTTTTTTTTTCATCAGCTTCACTGCAAGGGCCTGGTTGGTTACTTATCGATAAATGAAACATATTCCCTTTTTGAAAATAGTTTACTCTTCTGCACCTGCTGCCTTAAATCATGCTGAATGAGAATCTGTTTTTAGATGTCAAGAAAATGAAAGAATAGCTGGTTTGGGTATTGGAAGGAATCTTCATCTTCTTTTATACTTACCCCGCAATGTCAGTGTCATATGACCAAAACGGCACTAATTTGATTGGCTGGCAGTCTAAGTGACCACTTGAAATGAAGATGATAAGCTTCCAAACCCTAAGCCCTGTATGGATATTTCCTGTTAGGGATTTCCTTTACATTGTTTCGTAAATATTTTTGTATCGAATACAGCTCAGCGTCTTCAATCAAAAGGGTAAAAGCAAAAAACAGTACTTTTAAAAGATTTTAATATCTTATACTAAGGATTAATACTGCTTCTATTTTGCTCTACAGGCTCAAATCCTAATTCTTATTTTGAACTATACCCTTTTAACACTGTCCAATTAACTGTATTTTCCCTTTTCTTGGGTGTTTTTCACCTTTGACTTAGTTTTTAGATATCAAACTAACAAAATAAGCCATTCATGAGCTTTTTTTATTGATTGTTTTTATATTTTTAAAGAATGATTAAACTTAAATTGATTTTAAATTCAATCTTTTTTTTAATATAATGATATTTTTGCAACCCTTTTTTAACCATAGACAACTGAAAAGGGGCACAGAGTAAAGAAGAGCCATTTTTTTAACAAATCACTTTTTATCTTATGAAAATTGATCACTTATTTCAAAAGTTATGTCAATTTCTAATCACCATGTGAAGGACACTGAATCTGTTCCCTTTTGGTCCTAATTTCAGAAATATAGGTCTTGTACTAATTCTCCTCCCATTTCACTTCTAAGTCATATTTTTGAAAAATTTAAAAACAAGCATGTTGTAATACACAAATGCATAAGTTGAAAGAGGTTTTGTCAAAATTTTTAAAAAAAAGTTTGATATTTAGGATCCGCTCCGGTCTTGAATTACTTCCGAGGTCGTTGTACCCTAAAATAGTCCGGTTAGAAAAAATGGTGTGCTCCTTTTGCCACATTGTTTTAATGTTTAAATAACAGTAAAGTGCTTGAAATGAGGTCCAGCCAAGTGCCAGACCTCTGCTACATTTCATGCATAGTTTTAAATGATTCTAAGTGGGAACTATGTTTTCTGAGAGCCTGACCTTTGATGGTGGTTCCCAAGTAAGGAAACTAGTTTGTACCATGAGAATTTTTAGGGTGGTTGTGCGCCGTTAAAAATTGTGGGAAAATGAACCGCTCATGAATGCATTTTCTGGACATAGATTTCAAGAACAAAGAATTTTCTTTCAGACTTGCAAACTTTTATAGCCCAAACGACTTTTTTTGAGGAGCTACGTACTGTCAAAATGTGTCAATTTACTATATAATTTAACACGGCCAAATCAGACAGGAGTGTAACCTGCATATCACTACACTGTGCTAAGATCAAAGTACTGATAGTACTGAGGCCGAAGGAACTGAATAGACGATACAACACACGAGGTCAATTTTCTGGAAAATAACTTCGATTATTCACCTTGTCCTTATCATGTATACCAGATATTTTCTTACTCATCACTGCCATAATCACTGCTGCGTTAAAAATACATAGCTTTTTATTTGATTTTGGCGGATGACCTTGCTTATAGGGAAAAATGCTGCTAACTAACACCTTCTCTTTCTCCCTAATATAATCTACCCTTTCTGCTAAAGATTTTAATTAGGTACCAACATATTGTATGTAATCTGCAACCCTTTACAATTTGGACCTGTCTAAACATTTGTTGTCTTGTAATGGATTAATCTAAATTAGAAAAATTTAAAAGCCTTGTCCCATCCTTAAACCCTTAAACAGACGACAAAATTTTAGACTTGGCCAACTTGGAACAGGTTGCAGACAATAAATCAACATGAGTGTAATTTGATACATATCTAGGATAGAAATTTAAAAAAAAAGATGTTTGAAGTTAGGGTGGACTATATTGTGGGAAAGGTAGAAATTGGCTCTGTAAATTTCTTGTGTTCCCACAGTAAAATACAACTTCTTTATGGATTTCAATTCAATTTAAAAGAAAGAGCCGACGAGCTTGTGCCCCTAGAAAAACAGCATTACTACGATTGTTAAACGGAATGATCGAATGGATAAATTGACTGACTTGTAGCAAACCAATCAACTCAACTTGAATTATAAAAACGCTATTTGCGCCTGTCTGCAAAGCGGTATCGGGCGTAGTAAGCTATACCTTGGGAATTTGTTGTTTTTGCGGACTCAGCGCTATATAGTTATAGCTATATAGCATACCGTTCGACATTTTCGTTTGAAGTGAGTTTGGAATGTAGCTTACGATCCCTATAGGTAAATGGAACCCTTGTTTTCCCTCGCCTAAAACAGCCTTGCTAAAAAGATACAAAAATGGGAGTACATGCCTTCAAATGTCACCTTGCCACTTTATAAACCAGGCCTTCAGAGATTTTAGCGCTTTGATACACAACATAGGCTCAATTATAGAAACATGGACCACTAGTGATTGTATTCAGCAACAAGACTCCGTTTTTCCAAAATTTCTCCTTGTGAGTAGAAACAGTCATCAGTTATAAAGAATATTTTTACATGAAGTATTTTAATGCTGGAAAAATATCGACGCGAACCAGAAAACGTATTCTCTTAGCCTGACCAGATCGATATTTACCAAGGGAGTGACAACCATTACGCATATTACGCAAGTGCGTCAAAGAAATAAATCCGTTTTCGAAAATGTCATTGTTGACTGATTATACTATCTAAACTTAAGCTTATTCAAGTTGTGGTAACGATGTTTTCATTATTGACTAACGCTCAAATCATAGAAAAGGGGAGCGAACGGATGGCAACCATCTGTTGTCACAGTCCACATATCGCCTTTGTCCTATATATGCTGTGTTGGTCGCCTTCTGAATGCGTATAAATTTCAAGATCCTAGTTACGCATATGTTTACCACACTTTCTTTACATGAAATTGGGTCACCAAGGGTAAAACTTTTTTGGCCAGAACATACCAAAGAAAAATTCTGTAAGGGCCACAATTCTTTGCCAAATCAATTTAACGATTCATCAGATAATTTGCCTTTTATTATATATAAACATCTTGGACGAATAAAATTAGGCCAATAAGAATAAAAGAAAAGGTCAACGTGTTTAGAGTGTGAAAAAACGCAGTACATTCTAGAGGCAGTTTTTCGAATCCGTTTGCGGTGAGCGAGGCATATGGGATCTGCCAGGAGATTTAATTTGAGACAAGCTGATCTTTAGTGCGTCTAGAATAGAAATGTTATTAAGCGAGCCTTAGTAAGCTTGATAACTTTTCTATTCTAGACGAGGTTGACTGAGTACCAGATTCTTATTTTTATCACATTTCAAATTCTCAAAAAGCAAGTCGATGGCAACAAAATACAAGAAAATAACATAAATCTCTAGGACAGAAATATGTCTTAAAAAGCTGGTTTATGCCAAATTGCCATAATTCCCATTCAACTCTAATTTAAAATTAGGGATTTTTTGAGCGGCCCTAATCTTTCCCAATCACGGTGACGTATATGTTTTATTGTCTTAATTTATTCGGAACACTTTGATTTATTACATATTACATTTTGATCAAAATCTCTTAGGCAGATTTCATGTTCTGGATCGAGGTCGGTCTCCTGAAAAATCATTTTTTAAAACGCTCCGATGGCAGAGAAACCGCGAAAACGTGCGTGAGATGACGTCGTAATGACGTCATTTAGAAAATGATCTTACACACGTGTTAGGCGAGAATAAAATTGATGGCTGTTCG
Organism: Fragum whitleyi; assembly: GCA_948146395.1. Classification (NCBI taxonomy): domain Eukaryota; kingdom Metazoa; phylum Mollusca; class Bivalvia; order Cardiida; family Cardiidae; genus Fragum; species Fragum whitleyi. The sequence goes on from OX411545.1 coordinate 66,313,413, forward strand.
TTAAAGAAGACAATGGAAGCTTTGTGAGACATAGTTGTCTCAATGACACCCTGGCATGGGTGCGTTAGTACGTCTCTCCGTCCCTACGTTATTCTGTCAATCCATCCGATTTCATCCGAGCAATTGCGCCTATATTTGAGCTTGTGCGTGGCACTCCCAACAATTTCAAATGTTAGCTAAGCAAAGACTCTGGCCAGCCTGTGCATCTGCACAGTCTGACCAGGATCTTCACTCTGCGCCCTGTAGAAAGATAAAGTCCCAAATTGTCTTTAGAAAGTCAGGCAAACTTCTAATTACAATGTATACTACGTTCAAGTCAGCGTTAATTAATTTTGGCCCTTCACGCACATGTCAAATTGTTGAAAATGTCAAGCACAGGCTCATTTATGGATGGATTTATAAATAACTTGGCACAGTTGTTCACCGTCTAGAGAAGATGTGCAATGTGAAATACTTTTTTCTAGATCAAAGTCATTGGCCAATTTCAAGTGTTGAAATTAAGCTTGCCGAAAATATCACTACTTTTATGGATGAAGGCAGATGTGCCATTTGAAAGAAATTTTCAGATTGCTCGAAGGTCAAGGACACAACTCGGGTCAGAAGTTAACTTAAAGCTCATCTCTATAAAATCTCCTACGACTTTGATTTATTTGAAAATATTTTGGCAAAACTGTTTGCCATCATGAATGGACGCGCCATTTGAATTGTCGGACTTCAACATTAATTTTAGATTCTGGAGCATATCTGCTTCAAAAATAGTTGAGTTTCAAAGCAATTATCAATAATTCGAATTCCAATAATGATTATTATCATTATTATTGATAATAATTTATATATAAGAATGTTAGATAGTTCAACTCTTGAACCACCAATAGGGAGAAGAACATTATAAGCTTATGCTTTCGTTCTCATCCTTTTTGCTTGATTTACAATTATTTGTGTTAAATAAATATGTATATTATCATGTTGAAATTCATGCAAATAAAATATGTTTAAACCAAAGTAAATTGACCAACAAAATCTCTTCAATTAGTGGATGTGCTATGTGAAATAAGTTTTCGGATAAATCAAAGGTCAAAGGTAAATGTCATATGATGTTATTGAGTCTTATCACATATTGCTCGAGATGAGATTTTGTGATCTTGCTGTGCTCGACGTCTGTCGGTCGTGCTATCTAGAGACACATTTTGCTCAATTCTCTTGTAACTTGTTCAGAGTGTTCTTTTCTATGAGATCTGGGAAACCCTTGATAAAAGTGTTAAAGACATCGCCACGGTCAAACATACGCTGTGTCAATTTAGATATAACATTTTTGGTCGCTATCTTTCTTTAGATGTCTTTACGTTTTATCTAAATGTCTTCTGAGTGTCTCATTAAGTTTGTAACCACAGGATTTCAGGCAAGTTTGAAAATGAGCAATTATGTAAAAAACGAGGTAAATAATTTTAACCTTAGAAAAGTATTAGGTGCATTAGGGTGATCACCTTTTAAGCTCCAATAATTTAATGTTTAGAAAGAACGTTTGTATTGATGGAATGTTGGATATGAACGAAAGTAAGGTCAAAAGTCAAATTACTAGGTAGAAAAATGACCCCCACCCAAAAAAAGAAAACACATTGTATGCACTCTAGATGCTTTATCTAATATTCAAGTATCCGCACACTTGGTCTAAGTGTGGGTTACTGGGATATCTTAGACTAGTTCAAAATTGGCTCACATGGGGTGAAAACCTAGACCAACGAGTCAAATTTTAGAATAACCTTTTGAGAGCAAATTTTGTCAAATCTGTGGTTTCAATGTCTTTAATGCTATGTTCCCACTGTCTCTCCGTGATCGAGTACTGATCGAGCTTAGTTGGGAATGTCCGGGCTTCCTAATTGAATATTCTTGACATGTAAAAACACTCATGTATGATCGAATGGATAATGGATAGAGAAGCGACCATGTATCGATCATATAAGGTTCCCACTCCCTATCTAATGAGCTCGATCAACAGGATCTACTAAATTCTCGAATCAAACACGACCAACCTCGACTAAAAGGCATTTACGCGACTTCTTCCCGATCTTTACAGGATAAACCCGGTACTCTAACGAGTGTTCACGACCCTTTCCTAATCGTGAACCGAACATCATCCCGAGGTCTGCTGGACCATTCGGAACATCGCTCGGACATTTCCGTAAACTAGAAAGTACCTCGGACGTAAGTGTAGTAATTTTTGGTCATTTTTTAGGTAATTCGACTCTTGGTGGTACTTTGGTTAATACGCTTGAAGAAAAGCAAATTTCTTTAATGCTTTCAGATCGTCTATAGAGATCATTTTGGCATATAATGATTTGAAAGCAAAACGCAGTAAAACACTGCGTTTTGTTTTCAAATCATTTTATGCCCAATTTTTACCTAACGTTGATTTTGCTTTTCGCAGCGTCATCGTCAGTTGTGTTTGTGACGTCATATAAACCCACGTGCGAAATGACGCGCTTTCATGGCAGCGACCGTATTATTCCCGAGGTCTATTCCGTAGAATCGCCGAGGGTTCCCGATTGCTGCTGGACCTCTTCGAAACATCACTCGGCCATTTCCGTATACTGCAACAGACCTCGGATGTATATAAGGCGGATGGGTATGTAATAAAATTTAACTCAAAGTTTTGAGGGCCAACGCCATTTTAACTGACGTCATCGAGTTTCTCCAAGGTTTTCCCGTAATTTTTTTTATAAAAAAAAGTCCTTTTATACTCAGAACATAAAGTTAAGCGCCACTAAGTTTTAAGTTAATACAATTTCTATCGAAAACTTTAATAACGTATCTATGTTGTCAAACGGTTAGAACAACCTTGTATTCCTTGGCTAATTTCGCCCGAGACTCTATTTATTTTCCGTGAGTGAAATCGGAAAATCCCAATGGTGGACGGTTTCCGCTAATTTGATTAAGGAATGAAGTGTTTACTGGCGGCTAATAGACTAATCAAACCGGTGGTGTAGAGGTTAAGACATATGTCCCTTGTTCGAGAGACCACGAGTTCTAACCGAGTAGTAGAAAGTATATTTTTCTAACTCTGATTTTCTACATTTTTTCTGTCTAACAATCACTTGTGACTTCTTTATCGGTAGAGGTGGCTTTATTCACTTTTTGGCAAATTGAATTCAGAATACATTTTTTTTCAGATTGAATTTATTTTCCAATAAAGCTATCATTTTACCTACTTAACGCTTTATCAAATTCATTCGAAAAAAATAATGCAATTATCATTTCCAGTGTGAATGTAACCTACTAGTCTTTTCAGCTTTTACTAGCACATACAAACAAAAATACGACTTCTAAAACTTCCGATAATAATAATAATAATAATAATAATAATAATAATAATGATGATAAAACAATAACAAGTGAAGCTCTACTAATCTCGAGTACCTATGTGATAACTTTGGCAGAGTTTTTATTCTTCTTCGTGGTTTCGGGGACCGGCTCGAAACAAGGCATAGCAGGGAAATTATGTTCTTTTCTCAAAAAATGGAAAACCTATTTTCATCTCGATTTAAGATACATAAGTTAGGTAATAATTCACTTTTATACAATGATAGAGACTTCTTTGCACCTGAGATGTCGCAAAAGGATTTAACTGGAAGTGGTCGTTTTCTGGTATCAAAGAAAAGATAAAATTCCCTTAGTGTGAGCTTTTAAGAGGGACAAAAAGAGTACCAAAAAATAGATAAATAAATAAAATAAAATAACACAAAGGGCGCGTCGGAGGTTTGAACTCGTAGATTAGAAGTCCACAGTTTTCATGTGAGTGCGCACCTTAACCGACTGAGCTATCATTTCATGCTCTCACTCACTGGTTAAATTGAGTATTTATCAAAGTTAATGCAATAAGAAATCGGAAATCTTCCGAAAATATACGAAATATGCACCGAGTCTCAGGCGAAATAAGCCAAATAATAGCTATTGATTAAAAACGTTTCGGATGCACGTGCATATTCAGCAAGTCTCGTGCAATGACTGTGAAGCCAGGGCTCGTGCAAAGTGGAAAATCAACTTTTCTGTCAGAGATACTTACGTCGTGAAGCTCGTGCAATTGTTTACATTTCAATTTGAAACTCAGTCATGGCAAGGCGTAGATTGTCTACAAAGGAAAGATGGCGAATAATTGGAATGCGAGATTCTGGAATGTCTTGTAGAGCAATTGCCAGACAGCTGGGGTATCACCACAGTGTCATAACACGTTTGGTACAAAAACACGCACAGACAAACGACGTTAAGGACCGTGTCAGATCTGGACGCCCTAGAGTAACGTCTATTCGAGAGGATAGAGCACTTTTGCGTCACGTCAGACGTCTGCCCTTCACCAGTGCGCCTGTACTAAAAGACAACTGGAATACACACATACGGGTCTCTATTTCAACAGTGCGAAATCGACTTCGGATGGCTGGGTATAAGGCACGAAGACCCCTGGAACGTCCAAAGTTACAACAGAGACTCATCAATGAACGTCTAATATGGTGTAGAGCGAGGGCACGTTGGAACTTGGCACCATGGCGTCGGATCCATTGGTCAGACGAGTGCAGGATGTTGTTGCATGTCACCGATGGCCGAATTCATGTTTGGAGACAACCTAACACCCGATTTGCACCAAAGTACGTCCAACCAACCTATCAGGGTGGCGGTGGCTCCGTTATGATATGGGGTTGTGTCTCCTACGGCTGTAAACTGGACCTAGCGACAGTTCCAGGAACATTGAATGGCGATAAATATCGCGATAACATCCTTTTTCCTGTGGTAATTCCACATTTTGACAATCACCCTCTTCGAACAAGACTAGTGTACATGGATAATTGCCAGACCCCACAGAGCAAGAGTCGTGGCGGACGTTATGCAACGTGAAGCCATCACCACCATTCCATGGCCGGCTTGTAGTCCCGATCCTAACCCAACGAGCACCTGTGGGACATTTTAGGGCACCGTATACGTCGGAGAGAGCCTCCCGTACAAAATGTGGTTGAGTTAGAAGCAGCACTGCACCAGGAGTGGCAGCAAATCTCTCAAAACATCATCCAGAGGCTGATTCGTGGCATGCCGAGGAGGGTGCGCGCAGTGATCAATGCTCACGGATCTTACACACGCTACTGACTAAGATGTGACTGGAATTAATCGTATTTGTGTTATCTGACTTCTAAAACCAAGTTTCGTGTCATAGACAACACCGTAAGTCGGCTTTGACAATAGTTTTTCATGTACTAAAAAAAAGGTGAAAATACGTCATTTACATTTCAAGGTACAAAGTCAATAAAATTTATCACCACCCATGTATTGTTGTGAAATTGTTAAGTCAACATACCATTTTCAACAATGGAACTCAATATTTACATCTCTGTTTTTTTTAATTAATGCAGGCACCCTATCCTTAAAAATCTTCTGTCTAAAAACTGATAGCGCTTAACTTCTTGTTCTGAGTATATGTACATCCGAGGTTGATCGTTTGATTTGCCGAGTGGTGTTCCGAATGCATTCCGACCCTAACTTGAGCACTGCTCTTTACTTCCCGACCATCTATATCTCTACTCGATCGCTAACAGTCCTTCCAGACCACAAACCTTCCGATCTCCGCTCGATTATCATGACCTTAAGGTAGTGGACCCGTAATAGTCCAGCAACATTTCGGACTACATATTCTTTCACAGTATAAACTAGGGTTTCCTAATGGAAATCATTAGAAAACCTCTGTTAAAACTTTTAAAGTTCATTACTTCTGAGAAGTTCCAAAATTATAACGGGCCACTTCCTTAACTCGAGTTCACATCGATCCCTTCCCGACCAACTAATTCTCTACTTGACCATTTCAGTACATTCCATTGAATAGTAATAGAGCATAGTCGAGTGTGGTAGTGTTTCGGTTCCAGCTGATCGGAGTGGAAACGAGAATAACTCGATTTAATGTCGAGTCTGCCATGGATTATTTAACGACTAGATCTTGTGGCTCTTTGACTTTTTTAGATTGATCGCTTGTGGGCGTGTATGGTGCCGGCTCGCTCAAGGGGGTACAACATTCAAATAATTATTATTATAACAAATAATTATTCTAAAATTAAGATGGAAAAACAACAAAGCCAAAAGTGAAATAGACTATATTGGCCCGGGGTTATTGGGTGTAAAAAATGTGTCATAATAAATACAAGGGAAAAATGCATCCATTTTTGCGATACAATACAGCGAGATACATCGAGACGCCTTGCCTCAGCAATATCTGCCTATTTTTCATTGAGTGCGAGGACAACCGTGCTAATCGAAACGATTAACCATCGGAACGAACATCTATTTAACCATGAGATACGGTATTTAACTAGAAAACCTCTTTTAAAACTTATTATTAGCTGAAATGTAGTAACTTTGTTCCATAGCAAAAATGGAGAAGAGTGACGTCACACCTAGACTTGCAGTTAAATTAATCAATCTTATAGACTAGAAGATTCCATGGAAACAACGAGGACTATTAACTAGTAATAGTCCCTATTATTTTGAAGTACTTGGGTAGGGTAGGATTGGGAAATGCAACATGTCAAATATGAAAGCGTTAGGCTTTAATGTGTACTTTGCTACCATGGCAACCAGAGTTCTTCAAGGACGGGGGACAGGTGGATGGAAATTGGACAGACGGACGGACTGACAGACAGATAGTGCTCACGTAAGCTAAAGAATGATTCCCAAAAGGTTCTCTGAAAGTTTTTGGTTAGCATGAATCTTGAAACGATCGAAATACCCCTTTTTTTGGTATATTCCATTTTCTTGTCAAGGACAAGCTAATAGCACGTATTTCATGGCTTATTCAGACTTTACATTCTGGAACATTTTCCTTGTAGTCGCAGCCCTGTATTCGCTCACTAAACACCAGGTTTCCAGGGCATATGAAGGGCACAGTGGCTTGGTCGGTGCATTCGAAGTATTTGCCGCAGTCTACGGGGTTTCTCAGTAAATAGCCAGACACTCGACCGCTACAATCAACTGAAAAGTGAAAAAAGCCATTTGAACCTGTGCGTAACATTTCCAACAATTTGGAATATGAGAGAGGTGTAATCATTGAGCAATGTACACAGCCACATACTGAAAATATAGTTACCTGATGGTGTTCAGATGCTTTGATATCTTTTCTATCTTCAAAATGCATAGAGATGACTCTGGTCAGACTGTGAAGATGCACAGGCTGGTCAGAGTCTTTGCTTTGTGCATATTTGAAATTGCTGGCAATCTCAAGCATAAGCCCGTTGAAGAGATGAAAATAGCATTTCGTTATATCATGGGGGTATGAAGCTAAAAAAACTAATATGAATACGCGAAGCACAATTTATAAATCTAGGATTTCACTAAACCGAGACAGAATTCTTTGGGATTACTTTGTGCATAAGTTTATAAATTACCTGCGTATATAAAAATTCTTTTAATAGCGTAATGAAACACATTTTCCAGCCAATCAGAATGTAGGATTAACTACCTTGCCCAATCGTTGACAAAGTTGTTGTTTTTCTGGTTGTTGTCTTTGGCGTCGTCACCATCCGTGTTGTCATCGTTTCTAACTTGGTCGTCACACTGACAGGCGGAGCGGTTATTTTTGTACAGTTCACGAGATGTTCGCTCTCACAGGTATTGTAGTCCGGGTGGTAAAGTAGTCCCGGCACACATTCTGATTTATACGTATTACCGCCGACGCATGCGTAGAAGATGGAGCAGGAAGACTGGTGAATAAAGTATCCATCTGGAATGCCGGAGCAGTTAAACTCGGTTGGACTGACCGGTATATAACGGGAGTGTCGAGCCAGGGACACGGCTGCACCTAAAACAAGCAAAGGATTGCAAGGTTAGTGTATTATTAGCTCAGCATTTCAGCAGCTTCCCTGGAGTCCGTTACACGTAAAAAAAATCGGTATTGATACGATCTTCGATTTTTTTTGCAATTATTCCCAGTGCTAGACAATTTTAGATTTTAACTTACTTGTGTTCCTGATTTGCAATAACTTTTTACGTTATCTTTTTACCTTGAATGGCTACTGCATTAGTTGTAAGGCACTTCGTTCCTTTTTTGTTTACTGTTTTCTTCCTGAAATTCTTTGTATGGCGGCCATACTCGTCTGTAATGCTATGGTTATCCGTTTACTTATCTATATCCGAGAATATGCGATTTAAATTGTTATTTTGATGGAGACGTAACCTTGGATAGCATCAGTCTAATTAATTCCCATTGAGTTCTATTCCTCCGCCAGAATTTCGTTAGATTTGACGTCACTACTTTCGTCATTATAGCTAAAATAGCGCGTTGTTTTAAATTTCTTGAGAGTCTAGCTAGGTCTCAATGAAGGCGAGTCACTGCGTTATTAAATTAGAAATAAGTTGAGAACTCGATCCCCCACCCCCACTTTCCTCGACGACATACAATAATCCGGACGTGAATCATAGACGCATACGCCGGAATGCCCAAAGGTGTAATGATTTAAAGGAGTAGTGATCTGACGTTCTTCTTTAATGCTTTTCGGTGGTTTATCGAGAAATAACGGTAGATTATCACTTAATAATCTCATCGCAAAAGCAGTGAAATTATCAAAAACTTGTACCCCGTTTGTGCATTTAATACTTTATGACGTCATCTTTGCGGGGAGATACAAGTGACGTCAGAATGAAAGTCTCGCGCAGAATGACGCGCTTTACGAAAATATGTCCTAGAAATTTCACATTTTGTCTCATTTTAAGCAATAAAGAAATAGAATAATCGTTTGTTTTCCGAGTAAGATTGTTAAATATTTCATTTCGTGAACAACAAAAACTATATTTTCACTCGTGGCTCTGCCACTCGGGAAAATATAGCTTTTATTGTTCACTCAATGAGTAAAAATCGATCTTACTCTGAAACAAACGATTATCCTCTATACCTTTCGGAGGACTCTGGAAAATTTGACAACACTTGAATGATGATGTCGATCGCATCCAATTCTCTAATACTAGTTCTCCAAACTTCTTGGTTTTCCTAGGTTGACTAGGTAATCTCTGCTTTCTCCAATTTATTTTTTGTAAAATTGTTTTTGTTAACATGTACATGAATTGTTAACCTAAACATCTTTGGAATAGCTTTCAATCAAATATTTGAAAGTGTCAACTGTTTTTTTCTGTTTTGGGTAGATCTATTTTTGGTTGTTTGTTGTTTTTTTCTTTGCTTTTAGAACTAGTATTGGAATTGTTTGATAATTTTCTTTTTTCAAATCGAAATTCTTGATTTTTTTCGTATAATATGGACATGATTAAAGTCTATTAGAAAAAAAAAAACGTTACCAGAGGCCTGTCCCGGGAAAAGCACCAAAATGGTTACAATGAATGAGATGCCCACGAAAACATAACACCGTTTGAAATCCATCGTTGTTCAAAGATTCGATTATGCTATCTCAAATATTCCATATACAAAAGTTACATGAAATATACGAGTCTATTTCGAAATTTTAGATAAGAACAAATAAGGGGTCACCATAAACTATATGCATATTCTTTCTTTTACTAGAACGGTAATATATAGTCTTTCAAAAATATTTCAATCAAGGCGCTGAAAGAACTAAGTGGTTATTCACGAACTGGAAATACTTGTCACACCGCCTTTTTTCTTAAGTTATATTTTTCTCGTTGATTTTTATTGAGCTTGCTATAGACTGTAATAAAAGGATAATAGTACCATGTTTAAATTAATTTCCTAATGAATCTATGTTTAATTTAAAACACAGCAGTAGTTTCTATGTTAAAGAGATACATCTATTACTGAACATTTTTATCCAAAGCCGTAAATGGTGTAGGTGTAGCTGATATAGAACATGAGTGTTTTTTTTACAACTTCGCAATTTGATATATTCTGCGCCGTCATTTAACCGACAGGGCGTAGCTTAGCTATGACACAATATGGCTTGTTACTCGTACTTTTCAAACGTTAGGGTTCTTTCGAAAGTAAGCCGACCATTGTCGCGAACAGTATAAAAAAGTGTATTTTGAAACCAATAGGTTAAAGGTGCAAAGCGAAACGGAACACATTTCATCGTTTGGTAACAAAATTCTCGCAACTTAAGCTTGTTGACGCTGAAGTTACGAGGAGTTGGTTGCCAACCTCCGATTAAAATTATGTCGACTGTCTATTAAACTCCGTGATTTTAAATGAAAGCGCATTTACCTTAACCTTAAATGCAACGAACCGATACTTAGGCTCCGCCCTGCCAGGGGAGACAATCTTGGATTATTTACATGCCTACTTGTAGATAGGTAGGGAACTTTAAAAATACACTACTCAAAAGCTCTAAGCGGCCACCATACATTTCTCCATTTTTCACATACATGTATTTTTTCGCATTTTTTAAACGTTTCCTTTGCCTTTCAAAAGAGTGGCCTTTCAGCCATCATCCTGTCCATTTTTTTTGTAAAGTCATGCATCAGGAAGTCCTAAAGACTTAATCAAATACCTGTACCCTCAACTTCAAAATTCACAAAAATGACATTTTTAGAGCGTTTTTAATTTTTCGACATTTGACAAATGCAAATCTAATTAATGCTTTGTACCGATATCAGTGGATGAACGCCTATGGACTTCTAAAGATTTGGAGAAATGCACCAACTCTCTACCCATTCGTTATTCTAATAGGAAATGTCAAAAATACCCCGACCAACAATTTCGACTTTGAGGGTACTCCTACATGCGTTTAATTCTAAATCATTTCTTGATGAATTTCTTTGCTTCTTTTTTAATTGATGACTTCATAAGTGTATTGGCTACATCAATTCAGTGAAAACGAGTAGAAATAATGCATCATTTAAAACATATGACCAAAAATGCAAGTGGCCGTCTAGGAGTTTTGAGGAGTTTAGTTGTTGTTTTTTTATCTTAGATTCAAATACATAAATAATACATTTGTGACCCATCACGCGAAAAAGGACTATCGCGGAACTCCGTAAAATAAACATTTGAAAAAAGATATTGGTTCTATTACAGGCCAACGAGAGGTAGAATTTTTACAGGCAAACGAGAGATAGAATTTTTAAAATTCTTTCACAGGAATGTAGATTTGTAATTCTTAATTCAAAGAATAAGTAAAATGCGCAAAGTTTCGATCCTGGTCAGTCATCGCCGTCCGCGCAGTCTGGCTAGGATCGACACTTCATGAACTATCCAGATGGTCTGGCTCGTTGGTCGAGTGGTTGGTGCGCTCGACTCGTTACCTGGTGGTTGCAGGTTCGAGCGGGTTGTGTATTTGGGCAGGATACTTTACGGGCAGAGACCCAGTCCAGCCAGCTGTAAAAGGGACAGCAGTGGTTAGAAACCATTGCCTTTCTGTCTATGTGTAAAACTAAATCTTGAATGAGTTAGGACCACGAAGGAGATAAGAGACATTCAACTCTTTATCGTGTTATCCTCGAGTTTATAAATGGTCCCTTTTCGCGTGACGGGTCATATTTACTCAAATAACCACTTTATTGTAGGTTATCCCGGGATCGAGGAGTACGTGTCCAAATGGGATAATCTAATTCTTTGTTCGTAGGATCTGATTTCTAAGTATAAAGTTGAAAAAAAGGGTTAGGGGCAAACGACAAGAGTTAACTTACGCTAGTTTACAACTTTATTTTGTTTTATCCGTTTGCTGAACCCGAATTATTCCTGCCTTAGCAGGAAGTATAGACAAAGTTCAGCCTGCACATATGTGCAGTCTGAACTCTGTCTATACCATCTGATTTTCCCTTTTTCAGAAAAGTTTTGAAAAAATAATATACTTTCACAAAGAAAACTGACTCACAATTAAGAAACCAGTGCTTTTAGCACTTTGGTTTGCATGCAATTTCATTCAGCATAGGATTTTATTCAGCATGACAGGGGTTAATAAAACTATCAGAACTACACGTTGCATTCCGGTACATGGTATTTAAAGTCACAAACTTTGTATTTTTGGTTGAATACTGTAAACGGTGCACAGTGTAGAAGTAGAGGACCATCGGCAAGACACTCGAAATAAGTATTACAATCATCAGGGTTCCGGATCAATGTGCCCAGGGGATGGTGTTTACAGTCATCTAAAATTCAACAAGAAGATACAATTAGAATCAACATTCTTAAAGGTAGTTGAATCGTAATAGTTCCGCAACGTTTCGGAAATATTGAACTTTATCAGTGTTAACCGAGGTTTCCTAATGATTTTCATTAGGAAACCTCGGTCAACATTGTGAAAGATAATAAGTTCCGAAATGTTGCGGAGCTATTAAGGGTCCACTACCTTAACGATTTCCATAAGAGTATGGAGAAATAATAGTAGGTTATCACCTTAAAGTTTCACTGTCAAAGCAGTAAAATAACCAAAAGCTCAAACCCTGTCGTGCGTTCAGGATCACGAAACGGTACAAACAGTTTTCCAATTTAACCCTGCTTTGCACTTGCACTTGCGTGCAAAGTGGGATGAAACTGGCAAACTGTTTTCACCGTTTTGTCATCCTGAACGCAGGGCAGCTTTCCGTCATTTTATGTGCACCCTATAAGGCGTTATCCAATAGGGACTCCTTCACGTGACAAATGACGTCACAACGTCGCCGAGTAGGCATAATCAAGTTTGAAATGATGCGCTTCAAGAAAATATATCCTCAAAATTAACATTCAGCTAATTTTTTCAACCAAGAAAAAGAATTTCGTTTGTTTTTCGGGTGAGATCGATACATCTTGCATTTCGTGAAAAGGGAAAGCCGGAATCAATTTGGATTGATTGTACGGAGTTTTACGCCGCTTTCAACATTTTTTCATTTACATCGCAGCGGCTGGAACACCTAACAATGGATTCCTGGTATTTCTCTCACCAGTTCTACCATCACATCCTTCATTCTTTCCTAGCCTTCAGTTGCTATTTGACATAGGTCTACGATTATCAACCAATTGGTGAGAGACAAATAGTCTGAAAGAATGAGTGCCGCCGTCGGGGATCGAACCCTGGGCCTCTAGATTGACAGTCCGACGTTCTTCCAACAGCGCCATGACGGCGGCATCAATGAATATGGAACTATCCAAATTACGAAAACATTTCACAGTTAAAGTTGTTTTACGATATTCATATTTGAAAATACCTTTACCTACCTTTCTTACCATGAGCTGTAGTTTTTGGAACTGCAGTTGTCATTTTCATTGTTGTTGGAGTTGTGATTTTCATTGTTGTTGTCGGAACTGTTGTCGTAATTGGCACAGGACTTGTGGTTGGCGTACTCATCTTTGTTGTCATTTTGGTTGATGATGACATCATCATGGTAGTTGACGCCATCGTTGATGACGTTGTCGTTGTCATGGCCGTAGATTGTGTCGTTGACGTCATCGTTACGGGCGCCTGCGTAGTTGATGACATAGCTGGCTGCATAGTTGATGCCTGAAATTCGAAATGAATAAAACTAATAAATAATATGGTTATATATGATTCTCAAAAATTGAACACACAATACATTTTGCAGTTTTGAGAACTTGAAAACAATGATCCCCAGTCAAACAGTATAACTGCTGAATGTAAATTATATAGGGGACACTTTGAACAACAAGAAAAACTCACAGACGGACTCTCTTTTCACTGAAAAATAACGTCAAATTTCGATATAAGAATTATAAATGTGTTAATACTTCCTTTGCATACAAAGTTCTGTCTATTTCAGCCGTAGCCATATAATATAGTTGTCCATCATACGAGGGGGGACCATCTTAGAGTGCGATAATTACAGACCTTTATCTTACTGCGTTGGAAATATATGTTAATTAAACGAAGCGTTTGTTTTCCACAATCGAAAGTTCTCGATTTTGGAATATTTTAGATATCTAACATTTACCTCTCTGAATTATTATTTTCGAAACCTACCCTCTCCATTATCCTTAACATGATCCAACAGAATTACCCAGGCGATCACTATACGCATGCAGGGTCATACATCAATCATCAAATGAAAAAAAAAACATAATATATGTACCATTGTTGATCCAGTAGCAGATGTCATCGTTGTCATGGCACCAGTTGTCATGGCAACAGTCGTTGACCTTGAACAGTCCACAAGTTCAGCCTTCTCACAATATGTCGTGGTTTGATGATAGAGTAAGCCTGGCAAACATTCCGACTTGTACGCCTTTCCGTTGACGCATGCGTAGTATGCTGAACAAATTGTGGGGTGGACGAAGTAGCCACTAGCTTTACCGGAACAGTCGAACTCGGTCTGGCCAACCTCCTCATAGCGGGCATGGCGGTTTAACGAGATGGAAGAACCTTAAATGTGAAACACATTAGAATCTTTTGCTAAAATAGACCATCATTGTATTCTGTAAAATAAATAGATTAAAACGTGTATAGGTAGAGTTTGCGCGGTGAGCCATTAAATCTATACGCATATATAGATACTCATATATAGATTCCCGAGCTCAGTTCTTGAAAATTCACCTATATTTACCGACCACAAACATGACCAACAAAAATCGTTTTATTTACAAATTTAAAAAATATTTTTTTTTTTATTGAATATTCATGTTCTTGCGAATCGCTAAATATATCTATACTGTTTCAACTCGATTTTGAGGAGTTTTAATAACATATGATTCGCTTACAATAATTTTTAGCCGTTACAAATCATAAGAATCGTCTTAGTTTAGTGGTCATTTTATCAATGGTTTTGAGCTAGAAGAAACATGTATGCTATGTATATGAAAAGGTTCGATTAGGTCCAAACTTATGAATTTTGTAGATTAGAAACAGTTAGATGATTGAGACATCATATAAAACGCGTCATTCTGAAAACCTTACCAGTTACACGTGCCGGATATAGAGCAGTTCCACAGCAGACCAAGCAGACAATCCAGTAGACGGAGGACATCTTTCCGATAGCAGACAGTTGGAGCTATGAGGTTCTATATGGGTCAAACTAGGTTATCTTGTTATTATGTGATCCCTAGTCTCTTTTCTATATATATGTTCATGGTCAAGTTTGACTGTCAATTACATGTATATGCCAGCATTTGAATTTCGAAACATTTTTCGGTGGTAGAAAAATCGCTTCGCGAGAGAAATGTCCAAAAACTGTGCTGGTTGCTTTAGAACGAAACGTCTAGCTTAAGTGTCATTTTTGTTTTGAACTCGACCAAAAGTCTGTTGTTATTTGAGATATTTTCTTGAATCATGCCACGTTTGTTCACTTTCACTAGAGCTTTCTATGCAATGAAGGGGCAACAATTAAGTTCTTTTTCCCAGAAAAAATACCCCTTTTTGACATAGATTTTTTCATCATCTAGAACCTTGTTATATCTTAGTTGTTTTGAAAACAGGTTTTACTTGTTTTTAATGAACATGTTCCTTTGTTGTTGCTATAGAAAAATAATATTTTTACTTATTGTAATTGAAATATATTTTAACTTGTTGTTGTTGAAAATATATTTTACTTGAAGTTGTTGGAAATGTATTTAAATGGTTGTTTTTGAAAATATGTTCTTTTCTAAACTTTTTGTTATTCAATCGCTCATATGATGTTATTGGAAATATTTTTTGATTTTTTGATTTTGTTGTTTAAAAAAATTACTTGTTATTTCTGAGAAAATTGTTTTTACTTGTTATCGAAATTGTTTTTCACTTTTCTTATTGATTTTTCTTGTTGTTGTTATTGAAAATGTTTTCAATTGTTATAAATGAAAATATTTTTTCTGTTGTTATTGAGAAACTTTTGGCTTATTGTGTTCATAAAAGTGTTTACACTCTTTGTTGCTGTTATTGTTTAATATCGGAAGTTATTGTTGAAAGAACTTCTTTCTTTTTGATATTGACAGTCACAACGGTATTGTTTTAACTCTCTTTGTTGAATTTTTTACTTGAGCTCATTGATTGGTGAGCGTTTTCGTTCACCAGTAATACTACGTACACAACACCAAGTAGGTTCCTAATAGTTATGAAATAAAGTCTCGAGACTTATTTCGCATAATCACTGTTGATTTCATCAAAGGCATAATTCTTGAATTCTTAATTATGTGACAATGAAAATTTCCCTTAGAAGGTAAAAAGAAGTAGCATTTTCAATCAGGCGTATAGATTATCCGCGAAAGCATATCGAGGGCTTAGAGTTTATCAAAGGATGTATCTGTACACTATACAGACATAACATAACATAACATAAAATTCTTTATTTCGACATTAAGCACAAAGGCTCATAGTCACAAAATTATAATACAAAAATGCTTGAAAAGGAAATGATAAACACGAAACAAGAATCTACGTAATTTACATATTCATGTTTAAGTAACGTTATAAAGTGAGAGCCATAAAGGCATGTAAGTATGATATAATTAAATTTCAAAATAATATGTTTTTCTTTTTTTTTGGGAAGCCTGTTTTATATAGTTTGACAGTCTAAGTAATATCGTTTTGTTAGATGTATTTAAAAGTTCAACAAATGTATACATATTTGGATTTTTTGTAAAGTTTTTTGGGAAACATTGTTTTCGAATTTCATGATTAAAAGGACAAAAACTATGCTTTTCCTCAAATCCCACGTAATTGCAAGTGTCCGTAGTAATTTGCCGGAACCATGTGTCTTTTAGGTCGTGACCTCCTGAACTGCGTTGTTTATACCGTATATACCTATACATGTAGTAGCATAAGAAACGGTAGCCAGTACAGTGAAACAGGTGTACTATGAATGCGTTTCGATTTTTACCGAATATGTTTCGCAAATGATTCTATCGCTACGCGTGGTGACATTTCCATAAACAGTATGCAATCGCACCGTGGTTAAATGAGCGTTAATCGACGAAAGTTTCAATTGACTGCGTAATTTACAAATCTTAAATTGAAATCACGTTAGGCAAAGAATGTTGGCAATGTAACTATCAAATAAAAACTACTCAATTTCAGCTATGATTTTTTTACCTAAATGATTCCTGGATTACCCTGTATCAGTCTGCAAAATATTAGTTTGATTACATACGAATCATGCTTTTTATAAGCGGAGGTCAATTTCGTATAGTTCATTTGGTGAGATCCTTTTCTTAGAAGCTAAAGCTTGCATTGATGTCATCCAAATCTTACAGAACTATATCAAGGGACCACTTAACAGAAGGAATGTATATCATTTTAATGAAAATCTCCCCATTCATGAGCAGAGTTTGTTTCCATATATGAAAAATATTCAATCAACTTATTTAAGAAATGTACTTGGTTGCTTTAAATCTGCGTGACAAGAAAAGATGATTGGTTAAAATACCTTGGTATTATCGATTGGCCACATTTCCCTATGATGCATGTTTATAATATTTGTCGCCTTACTATGCTAACAGGGACGTTCACCACCAACACTTTCGGTGCTTTAATTTCCTATTTGTTGTTTTAACTCGTTCTTGTTGAGAATTTTTTCTACATGATATCTCGGATGAATTCGAAATTGGGTCACGTAGGGCTTTATAGTATGTCACCGGATCAACTTTTAGAAAAAAAATGTTCTCCAGAAGGACACATTTTGGCCAAATGTCTTGAAACTTGGTCAGAATGTTTTCGTCATGACATCTCGGACGACTGCAAAATCGGGTCAATTGAGGTAAAACACTAGGTCAAGGGGTCAAATCTTAGAAAATCCACGTGTGCATTTTTGAAGCCAGAATTTGGGCTTAAATGTCTTGCAACTTGATCAGAATGTTTGTAAAATATGATTTTTTCGGAAAAGTTCAAAATTGGGTTATCTAGAATCAAGAACTATATGTAAGTCAAGGAATCAAGTCTTGGAAAATAGCCGCCGTCATAGCGCATTTGGTAGCGCGTCGGACTGTCGATCTTGAGGTCCTGTGTTCCATCCCCGACGGCGGTACTCATCCTTCCCATCAATTGTCTTCACTAATGGGTTGATAATCGTACGCTATCGTGAGATAGCAGCTGGAAGCTAGGAAAGGATGTGATAGTTGTACTGGTGATAGAAATACCAGGAATCTATTGTTAGTTGCCTCAGCCACCGCGATATCACTCAAAAATTGTTGCTCATGGAGGACACGCAAGATACTGATATGTCCGGCCGTGTTTCGTGTTGCGTGTTTCATCGTTAAAAGGGGATATTTTTTCACATAATCAGATGGCATTTTCATACAAAAATGAATATAATAATCCAATAATACAATTTATCCTTAAAACAATCATTATAGGTTACCCGGCGTTTCTCTTTCGCCCTAGTATATATACGCTATTCCGTTTGTACAAAAGTCAACTTAGAACAGGAATCCGGATGGTTGTTATACTGATTCTCGTTTAAACCTTATTTTAATTCCAATTATTTACAGTTCATTCAATTTATAACAAATTTGAAAATTACCGGGATCGGAAAACAAGCTTGTTGCATATATTAATTCCTTTCCCGTGAATATATACAAAGACACATTATAAACATGTTTAAGATGTCATGCGGAGGTAAGTTATTGTTTGAGTTTTCAGTAAACCAAAATATTTCATGTGTGCTGGCGATCCAATGTCTCGTAGGCTAGAATGAAAATACAATATAATGTTGAGACGAAAACCTTTTTGTAGATGAAATGAATCGATGGACATCAGCAAACAGACGTTTGTTTTCGTCTGGTTTAAGATGGTTTTAGATGGTCATAACCAAAAAAAAAATATTATTCAAAGTTAATGGACAAGGAATATTGGATAGAGTATTTAGAAGAATTTGATGGTATCGATGACTTAAAATTAATGAAAAGTGATAAAATGTTTCAGCCTGACCACATTAACATAAAGACATTTCAACTAAATTTATCCTGTTCAAGTCAAAATTCAGGGAGCTACACACAAGTCGCAATCTTGTATGTAGGGTTTGGCCCTTAAGAGTGTCAAAGGTGAATATTGGAGAAGATTTGGCGCGATTGATATTAAGGGGCGACTTAGCCTCTCGATCGATGGGGGCGTTTTTTATTTACTTAAGGGTAACGAGTTCCAGTCTCAAACTGTACTTGGCAAAAAGTAGATTTGTATATGTTTGTGTTACCATGGATACTTCTGGTATGTCTTAAATTATACCTTATTTCGTCATTTTGCTAAACAATTTCTTCAGGCTAATTCAACATAAGATCTTAACATTTGACATAATAATAGGTATTATTAATGCACATCCACATCTTTTAAGTCAAGGTCATGGTACTACATTGAGGTCAAATCAAACAAACATGAACAAAAAATATTTTCGAATTTGTTCGCCTATTCAAGATGGTATGCTTGTATTCGATATGATAAATATATAATACGTACTTAGTGTTTTGTATGGAAAAAAATATCTAACGAGGTTGGGAGAATTGATCATTGTCGAGGCTCTGCCGAGACAATTACCAATTCTCACAACCGAGTTAGATATTTTTTCATACAATACACTTAGTACGTATTATATTTATCTTATAACCTCTTTTTGTCTTGTTTTAGTCGATGTTTCTAACTTAAATGCTAGTTTCTAAAAATAACTGTACAATATCATTGTTCTAAAAATAACTATGTGATATCATAAAAAATATCATACGGGTTGTTATCACACGGTAATTTTTATAGTTATAAGATAAAAGATCTCTTTGGCACCGTAAGTAATATCGTGTTTTTGACATTCACCTCGATCAAAACCATTCTAAATCACTCACTCGTCCATTCATTCATTACAAACACTCAGCTAACCATTCAAAAACGCTCAAAATCACTAAAAAAGTAAGATTAACAATTACATTCATAATGAAAATCGCTTGAAAAAAATCCACAAGTTCACTGACTTGATTGAATTTTATAAGCGTTTGATTTGTTAATGAATACATAGAAAGCTATTTGTAGAACTAGTATGCATGCTTATAATATGACCTACGTCGCCGGAGTGAAATAATCCCGTTGAATATTTTTGATATTACACGGGTGTTATTACACTGGTGGAATAACTATGCAAATGAGCTCAGGGCGAATAGCAACGCTATTTTGTAACCGCGAAAATGACGTCATAATCTATGTTTTGTGACGTCATTTTTAAACGGCGTTATAAGTTTGGCGGAAAATTGAAACGTTGAATTTCAAGAATTTTGATGATTTTTTGCTAAAATTCGGGTCATATTATACACAGAATATAAAATTTATTCTTATAAAATACAGAATTTATTAAACTAGTCATCTAAAACAGATAAAAACTCGGCGCAGCCTCGTTTTTATCTGTGAATAGATGACTCGTTTAATAAATTCAGTATTCAATGACCACTCTTCCAATATCCTCTACATATTTTATAAAAGGGGGATAACACATATCGATAATTTCGTCCAACTTAGACGAAATTATCGATATTGTATAACTTAACTTAAAAATCATTAAAAACTTGCTCCATACACTCTTTCATTTTCATCCCTTAGGTCGACAAAAATGTTTCAATAAGAGGTCAATCAGAGGTCGTATTTAATTTCAAGCTCCACTGGTCAAAGACCAGTGAACCTATGTCATGGCGGTGTGTCTGTCATGCGTACGTGCGTCCGTCCGTGTGTAAACTTTTCTTGAAACATCTTCTCTTCCTAAACAAATGAGGAGAATTCAACGGAACTTGGCAGATAAATTCATCTGGTAACCCTATTTTAAAATGGCTAAAGAAATTTTGATTGACCCGCCAAATATAGGCGTAACAGGGAGGAGTAATTTTCTCTATAAAATCTTTAAACATCTTCTCCTCCTAAACCATTGTGCTGATTTCAACGAAAATTAGGAAACGATGATTAGGGCATTTTTTTTAAATAGCCATTAAAGTAGTTGACCCGCAATAGTTTCGCAAAGTTTCGGAAGTCGCAAACTTTAACAGTGATTGTCGAGGTTTCCTAATGATTTTCATTGAGAAACCTCGGTAAACATTTTAAAAGATAATGAAACCCGAAAAGGTGCGGAGCTGTTACGTTTCCACTTAAGATATACAAATACAAGTGAGTGATCAAAGGTCATTTTTTTAATATATATTTATTTCAAAGAAAAAAGCCATTTAGCATTTATTTCGAGGTGCGTTATCTTTATACGCAAATCATAATACATGTTTACACTGATTTCCTGTCACACATATTCGCGCATCTGCATTAAAAACCGTCCCGGGAGCACAGAAAAACATAACTGGTCCTGTATTCGTGCAGTCAAAATATGTATGGCAATCTGTCGGGTCTGGCAGAAATGTTCCTACTTTTTCGTTCGTACAGTCAACTGAAAGAAAATGATCTTTGTAAACCGTCACGTGAAACGAGACCCCTAGTGAGTGGATTGTTCAGTCCGTTTCGCATTGTGGTGAAATCTTTTGGAAATAAGTTGTAATTGATTATGCTTTCATGAAAGTTTGTGGTTATTCATATATTTTGCAGCTTTTACACAAACGTTTTTGGTTTTAAGCTTAACTGGACAATGAACTAGATCTGTGGTAGCTTTTACGATCACTTCGAATCCTTTCTTCGTTAAACCTCTTCTTCTCATGAATTTCCTGGCCAATTTTAATGAAATGCTGCTACAATGTTCTTTTGGCGACCCGCTTTAAAAATTGCTTGTGGAATTTTGATTGGCCACAAAATCTGGGCGTGGCAGGACGAGGCTTATTTGGGCTGACAAATATTTTGACTTGATCTCCTTAGTAACCATGAAGCAGGTTTCAACCAAACTAAGCAGAGATTTTCCTTGTGTGATCCTTCTAAAATATTGTTCGTGAAAATGTGAATTTAAACGACTTCTTTTCGGTTACCTATGGGGAAGTTTCAATCTTACTTGACAGAAATGTTCCTTTGGTGACCCTTTTCTAAAATTAGTTGTACAATTCCCCCCCCCCCCCCCCCCTAAATGCGCCCATTTTAAAGCCGATATCAATTGCTTCATTTTTTGAAATAAATGAATTATAAGTATCAATTATATTGAAAATGCCGAAAGGACAATATTTCATTTTGATATAATTACCACTGGCAGCGGGGTTAGGTGTTTTTGTTGTCGTTGTTGTGGTGACTACCCTTTTTGTTGTCGATTTCATTGTTGTCGATGATGATATTTTGTTTGTGTCGCTTGTAGTTTTCGGCGACGTTATTGATGTTGTCAATTTTGTATGGTGGTGTTCATCTGTTGTACAATTGACAATATCCTCTCGCTCGCAATAAGTTGTACCCGTATGAAACAAAAATCCCGGTACACATTCGGATATATACGCTATTCCGTTTGTGCAAGCGTAAAACTTGGAGCAGGAGTCCGGATGACTGTAATACTGATACTGGTCTTTTGTTCCCGGGCAGGTGAACTCTGAGTGGCCAACTTTGTCGTATCTGGCATGGCGGAATAACGATACGGTCGACACTGTAAAAGAGTGCGCGTACATTATTCATATGAGCATGAGATTAAAAACGTCTTGCACTTAACTGAATTGAATAGAATGTCTAGTTATATCATTTTTAGACATCAAAGCGTCAGCTTTGCTGGCTTTAGTTAACATACAAAATCTTGAGGAAGCCTCAAAGCTCAAAGGAGTGCAAACTGCCCTCGGCGGCTGAACCACTAAATACATAAATGCTTTCGCCACAAAATGTAGTTCTCCCGTAATATTATACCGATTCACTGTCGCTAAATGATTACGCAATATTGTCGGGTTAGCGACGCGTCATTACCACTTCTGTCATTGCCTTTCATTTTCGGATGCAGATGGCGAGAAATACCTTTGATTTGCCTATTGAAACGAACTAAATTCAAATCAGGGTATTATTCGTAAGATCAAACGTAATTTATACAGCTCTGACCGATAAAATTTTCGAAATATCCCTTTCTAAAAGTGCGAAGTGGAAATAGACGTTACCGGAAAAGGTCAATCGACTATCCTCGTTTATAAACGGCATTTTCAGAGTACACGGGGAAATCCCAATGACGTCATATAAAGCATGTCTGAATAGGGATTCGAAATGACGAGGTTTTCTTGTCTTCTGTTATTCGGATAATTCTGCGTTATTCTAAATAAGTTTAGAACATTCATTTGCCAACTACCTACGTTCGTCACCCATTGAACGACAGTGCGATAACAATAAAGCTGCATTAATCACCAGTTTCCGTAATATCGCCGGATGCCAAAACATCGTAACTAAAATTTGAGTAAGCCGCATTTCCTAGGTCAGACGCGCTAGATACATCTAATGACCGATTCAAAATTGAAACTCTACAGTTTCTCATATCAGTTTCCATAAATCATTTAATGAAAGTAATATGATAATGAAAGTAATGATTTTGCAACCAAAGCTCGTACCTACAGCTTAAAGTTAAAGCTAGAAGTTTTAACGCTTGGAAGTCGTTTATTCATAAAGAACTACCCAGAATGATTGACTTTGGGAGCAAAATTTAAACTTATTAAATCGGAGATTTATACCGGTTTCCAGAAATCCAGTCTGTTTGACCCACTACATTTTTACCTTTATCTTCTGAGCAATGTGTTCAAACCAAATAATGTGTTTTCAAACACGGAATAAACGGCCTTTTCAGTCACAATCTACAAACTTTGTTTTTATCTTATTTACTTTTCGACAAATAGAGAAGATGCTAATACAAAATTTGATGTAATTTTCGCTTTAAGTAATTACCAGTTAGTATTTTCAGTGTTTATAACAAGATTTTCGGTTGAGTAAAGGATTTGAAACGTACAATAGGTTAACTGTAAAATAAATTTGTAGCACTTACAATATTACTACTCTGATTTTTTTCTCGAACGGTCATTTGCCAGTTGTAGGGCTGACAACCAATCAAATTCTGTTATGATTATCACTCGGTCAAAACCCACGCGTAAATTCACACCACGTGGTAGATGCAATGGACATCGTCTGCTCGAAATGTGTCAATTAAGTTGTTTGCCATTGGTCAATGGTCGTCTGCACTCTCACGGGGAGCGTGGGAAGTCTACTGGTGGAATGAGCACTGTTGACTATGTGTTAACAAACAGAAATATTTGTAATATTGAAATATTTGATTTCAATGGGCACTCTGATCACGCTCCAATCCTATTTACAATAAATTCAAATTTGAGTATGAAGAAAAATTATTCAACAACAAATAAACCGACAAAAACATACGATAAACTGATATAGGATAGCAGTAAGAGCGATCTATTTTTAGAATAACTCACGAATAATCATAGAGTGCTGCTAGATTTAATCGATTGGTCAGAAACCAAAGATTTAAATAGCATAGTTGCCGATTTCACGTGTTTCTTGAGGGAAAATGCATTTATAGTATTTGGGAAAACCCAATGCTTGAAAAACAAACATGTTGGTAATCAAAATTGTAAATAGTTTAATGAAAAATGTTTTGTTGCTAAACAGGCTTTTAAACTCTAGAGAGAGGAATAATATTAACAGACAAGCTTTTAGCTTGGCGTGTGCTCATTATAACAACGTAAAAAAAATCTGCTAAGAAATAATTTAGACTAGCAGAGGGCTATCGAATCAGCAAACTTTCAAAATCGGACCCACGAGGTTGGATGAGCTGGCGATGTCCTCGAAAAGATGAAGTGTTAAGACAAAAAGCCCACAAATTGGGCAAATATTTTACCAACTTTTATTGTCCAAATTTGAGCCCTTTTGATTGGCGAACTATTGCACTATCCCAGCCTCTCAATGATGTCCGATTTACAGTGCTGACAGTACTTTGATTTTTTATAAGGAAACAGGCATTTATAAAGTATGCAGGAAAAGGAAAGTTTGTGGAGAAGGCGGTGGATGGGTGGGGGTTTAGAAAATTCCTTACTTTGTAAAAAAGAATGATGAGCTGTGAGATAATTAGATAATCCTCGTGCGTCGTTCGTCTTGAACTCTCTTTAGTTTTTATATATCATAGGGGCGACAATTCATGAAAATTGGATAGTAATATTTATCAGGTCATAAAAATGAACCGTATGAATTAAAATTTGAAATATTCCATATGAAAACACGAGGAAAGGATACCTGTCGACACTTTCTTGGTTTACATTCTAAAGGCCATACATTTTGCGCATTTATGATGAAACTTGTTCAGTTTATTAGTCAAAATGATAAAGCCTTCTGAAAGCGCAAAGTTCATCTGAAAATACAAACTAAGGGACATGAAAATTTTGATCACCCGTGATGAATAATGACCAAAATACTTATTATGTCAGAAAGGGGACTCAATTAGAAAATGAGAACATTTGAACAGAAAAAAAAAGGAAAGAAAAATCGGGATTTATGAGAAAAAATTCGTTTTCCGCTACCCATGAAAATATAGTTTGTGCTGTTCACTCAATTAAAACTAAATCATTCTTACGCTGACACAAACGATTATCCTCAATATCATCTCATGGCCCAGTGAATCATATTATGTATTGTCTAAAGGAAGTCTGGGGCCGCTTTCTAGTATATATCGGGATATGTATAGTCTTCGTGAATATCACATTCATTGTGGCCTTACCAAAGCAGAAAATATTTTCAAGAATAAGTTGTTTTATCTTCAATGAATGATATAAGATTCCTTTTTAAAAGATCACACTACATTAAATACTCCGGAATAACATTTATAAACATCTCTTAACAAGGAAACCGACAATTTCTGAAAGTGGCCCATTACAAAAGCTGCCATTAGTAATTCGTGACTTGAATAGAGTTTAGGACAAAAGAAGACAAACGCTTACCGTTAATTGGAATAGTAAAACAAACGAAAAATGTAAAAAGCACAAATTCTAAACCTTCCATAATCCACATTTCTTATAAGACCAAATAAAAAAACGAAGCTTTTAGATAAACCATTCGTCAATCTAAAACAAGCTATCAAAATTTCTGCTTTGACTTAGGTGATGAAATGGCAACGACGTATAGCGTCTAGTTCTAACGAACTATATCAAATTGGCAATTATAGAAAGGAAAAATAAAAAAAAAGTTTTTTTAATAAGATCATTGATTCAAGTGCATAAAGGAGCAGCTTCAGTTTTTAATCAAAATTGCTCCTTAATAGATGACAAGTCTCAGATATGTAGGTTATCGTTCAAACGGACAATGCCATGTTTTTAAGATAAATTCTAGTACAGAAAAACTTTTGTAACATTTGAGACCCTGCCACACAGGTACTGGTATATTGTAGTAAACATTTGTGAAAAAGAGAGAAATTGCTAGCAATTTCTCTTTTTTTCTCAATTGTTTCCTGCTTTTGTTTACCTTCAATGCTTGAAAATTGGTTAAGTGGGAAAACGGTAACACAAACAGGCACAAAGCACTGGTATATTGTAATAAACATTTGTAAAAAAGAGAGAAATTGCTAGCAATTTCTCTTTTTTTCTCAATTGTTTCCCGCTTTTGTTTACCTTCAGTGCTTGAAAATTTGTTGTAGTGGGAAAACGGTAACACAAACAGGCACAAAGCACTGGTATATTGTAGTAAACATTTGTAAAAAAGAGAGAAATTGCTAGCAATCTCTTTTTTTTTCTAAATTGTTTCCCACTTATTTAGCTTCAGTGCTTGAAAATTGGTTTAGTTGGAAAACGGTAACATAAATATGCACAAAGTATCTACATCATTTTGGTGATAACATAACCTTTCTTGCTTTTATGCATAAAATACAGTATTAAATTTTGCATTTTTAGAATAAGAGTTCTTAAGTCTAAATTGTTAGTGTTATTGTCACTTAGGTAGGTTTTTTTTTGAAAAAGGATAAATTATTTCAATTTATATGTAATATTATTAGTTATAAACCTAGATATATTCATAATTATGTATCAAATTTTTAGACATGTCAAAAAATAAAATTTGACGAACTTGCATTTCGTGCTACGGAATGTTATACAATTTGGAGACTGGAGCACTTAACCATGGTTCGTTGAATTTCTCACACAGCATCCAATCTTCCAGATGTTCATAATTGTTTATTGTAATAATGCATCTTAACATGCTTACTTTAAGTTCCTTGAGAGAATCGTCGCTAAATTGCCGTAAATTGATAACGAAATTTTGTCACCCCAAAATCGAAATGTTTTTATATGTTGAATAAAAAAATGATTGAAATTGTCTAAAAATAGTTTTAAAACATATTCTCTTGCTAAGGTTACTTTCCCTCAAAAAATGAAATGAAAATGATATTTTTTTGGCACAGCAGCCTAGTCGGTTCTGTTGTAATCCGGAGAGCGTTTTTGCCTTTATTCGACTTAAATTTCGTAGATCTTTAGTTACGATATCTTATCTTTTACCTATAAAAGTAGGCTTAACTGCCATTGTCATTTTATTAACAGCGTTCAAGATTTTCGAGATTTTCTGTTTGCGAGACCGCTTTAATTCAACGAAGTATTTTTCCTAAAAAATAAAAATAGATTTTCATAAATAAATAGATAGATAAAATAAATAAATAAATATATAAATGAATAAAAATGGAGTTTGTACTTGAAATGAAGGCGAGGCAAAATTATATGCCCCGTCACGCGAAAAGAAACCACCAGGGAACTTTGTTAAACAGATTTTTAAGAAAGAGATTGTATCAAGTATACATCAACCTGAATACGGAATTCTAAAATAATTACACAGAATGTTAGAAATGGTCATTCTTGTTCCAGAAAGCCAATACATTACATAAAATTCGATCACAAATCGCTCAGTCTGACTAGAGTCGATTCTTTCAATTGACGGGTCGAATATACAAGATAGATCTAATTGTTTACGTAGTTTAAAGCTATTAAGTTGTTTTCAATATTTGACCCGATAAGCTAAAGGGGCTATTTGTGAAGTGTGCAAAATATTGACTCTAGTCATTCTGTTTCCAATTTAAATGTAAGATATAAGAGAATTAATCCTCATTTTTTTCAATTCACTTAAAAGTATGTGTTGTCTCCCCTAGACAATAAATCAAAGGCCATATATAGCTTCTTCATATCCTTGTGCGAAATAGTTTAATGAAAATCAACTCAAGATAGGTAAACTATTTTACCCTTTTCTGCGCGTGTTCATACAGCGTGATAATTGGTTTTGAAAACCACAAATTCTCCTCACGATTGAATGAGTAATTACTATAATAAGAAAAATACGGGATTCCATTATATACCCGTTCTGCTCTGATCTAAAATGTGGGGTTTCCTGATTAGTAATACGCATTATGTTATCTACCAAAAGCATACATACCTGTACAAAAACGAAACGAACCAAAACAGTTGCAATTGTGTAACGATCGGACGACATTGAATTTAAAGAAATGGAGAAAGTATTGTGTAGTTTGAATAGAATCTATGCGTTATACATTTTACCAAAGGTGTTTGGATTTCTTGTCATTCTACAATTTACAATAACACAGAGTTTCCCAGTAAATGAATTTCAATATCCGTGTCATACAGATATATGTAATTACCCAGATCAGTATTGCAGTAGCGGGGCTGACATGTGCCTGGATTGTAAATTTGAATGCACTAATCTCGGAAAGGAAAACTTTCCGCTAGGA
Organism: Fragum whitleyi; assembly: GCA_948146395.1. Taxonomy (NCBI): domain Eukaryota; kingdom Metazoa; phylum Mollusca; class Bivalvia; order Cardiida; family Cardiidae; genus Fragum; species Fragum whitleyi. The sequence continues at coordinate 66,341,856 of OX411545.1, forward strand.
TGTAAGACTTTCTGTACCCTAGGTAAGAATAATATCTCTTCCGCTTTATTTGTATCTACAGTTATTAAAATCGTGAAATTGATAAGTTGGATGATTTCGGAATGATTTTGGTACGAAATTGATTGAGTGTGTGGAGCGAGTTTTGAGTGATATAAAAGGGAGGTAATCCAATATCGCTAATGCTGTTAAAGATTAACAAAATTAGTGATATCAATTACCACCCCTTTAAGAATATATACACACTTTTCTGTTTGTGTGTCTGCATGGATCAATCATGCACTTTATAACCCAACAGCCAATAAAATCATAGAATAAATTGATCGATTTGAATAAATTTTGATAGTCTTGAACGATTTCGGAAAATTTCGGAGCAAGTGAGTGTTTAGAATGAATGAATGATTGAATGAATGAACGATTGAATGAATGAATGAATGAATGAATGAATGAATGAATGAATGAATGAATGAATGAATGGGGCGATAAGAGAGCGATTGAGAATGGTTTTGATTGAGATGACTGTCAATTTCACGATGTATCTTACTGTACTTCTATACAAATAATAATAATAATAATAATAATAATAATAATAATAATAATAATAATAATAAAAGTTAAAATCTTCAACATGAAAAACCACTATTCATTAGCATGTAGTGCATTTTGGGGTCGTTAACAGGACAGTAATTTAGTTATCATACTGTTTTCTTCTATATGAGCATGGGCGTGATATTTACCACAGTTTGAGACATTCACAAAGCAAAGACTCTGATCAGACTGTGCACATGCAAAATCTGATCAGTATCTTCACTATGTGCTCGATAGATTGATACTTACTCAAAGTTTTAAAAACATTTGCCAACAAATATTCTCAAGATAGACCACCCATAATGGGCACAATAGCAAAATCAATTCTTTACTATTGCTAAATCATTTAACATCTTTTAAAGGTCTTGTTCGTGATTTATTTTTAAAATACTGTAAATAATAATTTTATATGCATTTTAGTGAAACCGCGCCCCTTTGGACAAGATGTGCAGAAATAAAGCACCACTGCAGTCATTAAACAAGCAATATTTTCATTTTTTCTACAAAACTGAAATATGATGTATAAATACATGTAATCTGAATTAATGTGTTCTTGTAATATTTGAAATTACGTTGAATTGTTGAAAATGCCACGCATTTGTCTGTATCTTTTCGTTATGTTTGACAATTTATCGTCAAGCGTGCGGATCATGCTTTGGTTTGTGATTGAATTTTATTTTACCCGTAGTCGTGAATTTATTTATAGATGGGAAACCCGAAGTTTGGAAAAACTGGATATATGGGTTTTCCCAGTCAAATGTATACCAAAAAGTATTCATGTAAATATATTGTATGTTTTAAGCCTATTCATTTCTTATTTATAGCACGGGTTTAAAGGGACCTTTATCATTTTTTTTTTTTGGTTATTGTCTTTGTATATTTTAACCACCCCATTTTAAAAGTATTCATGTAAATACATTGTATGTTAAGCCTATTTATCTCTGATTTATAGCACGGGTTTAAAGGGACCTTTATCTAAGATTTTGTTATTGTCTTTGTAGATTTTAACCACCCCTTTTTCCAATATTTAAGTGCCATCAATGCGTTATGTGTTTACGACAAAATGAATGTAGGTCACATGGTTCTTGAAATAGAGTCCCAAAACTGTTTCCGACGAAAGTTCACTTTTGACCCTGAACCTTTGACTATCATGACCCAAAACGATGGGACACATCATTGGGTCATGGTGAACAATGGTACAAAGTTTCGTGACTCGTTTTCACTTTGTTCATGAGTAAAAGTCAAGAAACAAATTTCTTACGAAGTTCAAGTATAACCTTTTCAGCCTTGACCTTTAACCTTTATGCCCAAAGATGAAAATAAAAAATATGACCCCATCCTTGTGTCATGGGCAATAATTATACAAAGTTTCATGATTGTAGGTTACTTTGTTCTTGAGCCAGAGTTCGGAAACGGTTTTCGGACAAAGTTTAATTGTGTCCCAGACCTTTAATATCCGTGACCTCAAATCAACAGGGCACCACTTTGGGTCATGGTCCCCGAAGCATAAATAAATTTTCTTCATTGTAGTTGACTTTGTTTTTTACTTAAATTCCGAAAACGAAAAAGGTCTACTGCCGGACGGATGAAAAAAGTGAAACCAAGATAGTACCCCCCCCCCAGTTCGTAGATGGGGATATAAATAAGACATTTACATTGTAGGTACCGAGATTGAAGCAACAGGAGAAAAATCGTGGCGTAAGTGATGCATTTTCATCAAACACCTCTCTAGTAAAAGTAAATTATATGGCTGACGGAGTAATAATTAAATCATTTTATATCATTCATGTTAACATGTAATATAAAAACCTTCTTACTCCCTTATTTCTTGTGAAGAGCCTCTCTTACTTCTTAAGCAAGCGTACTTGCTTCAAAGGTTTTTCCTTTTATATATACAGCGAAAGACTTATTTCTTTAAGTGTTTAATAATGAAAAACGTTCCTTAACAAGAGCGTCATGGCGGCCCAAAATCGCCCTTGAGGAATAGTTATAATAATAATGTGACCCATCACGCGAAAAGGGACCATCTGGGTAGTGCGTAAAGTGTTGATCATAGTCAAACTGCGCGGCTTGTGCAGCTGGCTGACAAGGGTCGGAACTTGGCGCACTTTGTTCATTCTTTTTAAATCTAGAATTTTGATTCTACCTTCCTGGGAATGAAGTTTTGAAAGGTAACCCCTGGTTGACCTCTGCACTTCAACCAATCTCTTTTTCAATAACATATTAATATGGAGGTCCCAGATGGTCCCTATTTGCGTGACGGGTCATATATATATATATTGGAGTGGTGTTCAGAGTCCGGTTGTATAAAGGATAATCATAAGTTAAATCCTAACTGGAGGTTAATCTCATCCAATCGGGGTTGGTTTTTTGGTGGACGTTTACGTTCGATAGTGTTAATACCATGTAAGAACAATCCTAACAGATGTAAATAGGTTTTCAAAACAGTAGTGCTCACTTAGATTCAATTTACTTTTTTCCAAGAATTGTATGCGTCTGACATCTATGCATTTTAAAAATGGAGTGAAACAAGGAATCTTCATAACTTGTTGAAACCTCAATGACATCTTTTAAATGCAAAACCAAATGCAGTTCTGAGATCAGGTGAACGTTTTGTTTGCGTAGAACTACTTTTCAGGCAGAGTGAGTAATTTTCCCCTTTTTCCCAATGGTCTATGGGAGGTCACTTGGTGAATGGAATTACTGGAATGGTAACCTCCCCTGACACTACTTATGTATATAAAATAATGGCCAATTAATGGAAATTACGGAATACTCATGAATAGCGATATGTACAGCCCTAGCAGGTAAAGTAAAACATTCAGGTCGTGTGACAAAGGTTTATGCAAAGAGGGTTTACTTTACTTTTCAACACAACACATCCAATCTCAAGACGAGTGTCTGCAATTTTCTACCTGTGTATATAAACACTTGCCCTTTCTTTCTTTATTTGAGAATGAAAATCGCGAAAAAAATAATTATTCTATAGAATTTTTTAGCTCACCTGAGCACATCGTGCTCAAGGTGAGCTTTTGTGATCATTGGATGTCCGCCGTGAGTCGTCCGTCGTCAGACGTCAACAATTTAAGTGTTTACACTCTAGAGGCCACAGGTATAGACCAATCATCATGACACTTTGTCAGAATGTTCTCCAGGTCACAAGGACTAACCCTATTGAAAATGGGAAGGATCCGTGCCATATAAGGGGAAAAAGGGGCTAAAGACAAATTTCTTGTTTACACTTTAGAGGCCACAAATATGGTACAATTATCACGAAACTTGGTCAGAATGTTGGCCAGGTTACAAGGATGGAGCCCATTAAAAATAAATTGGAAGCATCCATGTCATATCACGGGAAAAGGGACCTGAAAGACAATTTCCTTGTTTACACTCTAGAGGCCACAAATATGATCCAATCATCATGAAACTTGGCCAGGATATTTGTCAGGTTACAAGGATGAATCTTATCGTAAATGGGAAGGATCCATGTCATATCACGGGAAAAGGATCCTTAACGATAATGTTTTTGTTTACACTATAGAGGCCACAAATATGATCCAATCTTCATGAAACTTGGTCGGAATGTTCGTCACGTTACGGGAATTAAAACTATTGAAAATGTGAAGGATCCGTGCCATATCACAGGAAAAGAGGTATTAATGACAATTTCCTTGTTTACACTCTAGAGGCCACTAATATGATCCAATCATCATGAAACTTGGCCAGGATGTTTGTCAGGCTACAAGGATGAATCTTATCGTAAATGGGAAGGATCCATGCCATATCACGGGAAAAGGAGCCTTAATGATAATGTTTTTGTTTACACTATAGAGGCCACAAATATGATCCAATCTTCATGAAACTTGGTCAGAATGTTTGTCGCGTTACGGGAATGAAACCTATTGAAAATGTGAAGGGTCCGTGCCATATCACAGGAAAAGGTGTATTAATGACAATTTCCTTGTTTACACTATAGAGGCTACAAATATGGTCCAATTATCATGAAACTTGGTCAGAATATTTGTCAGATCACAAGGATGAACCCTTTTGAAAATGGGAAGGAGGCATGCCATATTACAGGAAAAGGGGACTTAATGTCAATTTCCTTGTTTACACTCTAGAGGCCACAAATATGATCCAATCTTCTTGAAACTTGTTCAGCATGTGTTTCTTGTCACAAGGATGAACCCTATTAAAAACTGGATGGATCCAAGCCATATCATGGGAAAAAGGGCCTTAATCACAATTTTCATGTTTGAACTCATACAAATCATAAATTTGCAATCATGACTTTTTTGCACGATCCTCTTGTTAAGCAGATAACACCATAATCATAATTTAAATTATGACATTACGGAGAATCGATTTGCATTACAAAGTAAGAATAATAACCTAGATCATCTAATTGTCATTTCTTTCTTTTTATACCCAATGGATCAGACAATCACTCTTTAAACTACTAAAATAATACCGAAAGTTATCAAAACCTTGTAAATACAGGGCATTGGTTGACGATCGACGATATATGTTGAGAAATGTATATCTGAAAAAAGATGCGAACTTGGGTCAGGTCATTTTCCTTTTCAGCGTAATTTTACATGTAAAATTCCTCCCCATCTCAACAAATGGAAGAATCACTTAAGTATGCCAACAGAAACGTCCACCATCAGTTCTTTCAGTGCTTTGATTAAATGGTACAATTGAAACAACAAGCCCGATTGGTTGAAACTGATTTCCAGTCGTTATTTATCGAATTTTTAACATTTATACACGTGTCGGAAGGTTTATACAAGTGTCGACAGGTTAACTACTTAGGACCGCCATGGCCCTCTTGTTTAATTACTTCAATCCTTTTGACTCGGTATTTATAATATTGCATTATATAAATTGCATTACTTTTTAAATCCTACCCAAAAATGTCAAGTAATGATCTGGTCGACATATTTTCCAGGGGAGCATGAAGCATGGTTCTATTCCACTGTTACTTTACTCATTTTTGGTGGTGTACTTCTAGTCGTGCTTGTGGCATATTTGAGGGACAAAGGATATATAAGGTATTAGTACAGAAGCTTAAAAACTGATTACATAAAAATATGTCCTTTTTTTTCTCTCTGTGTGATAGATTTTGCTCGAACGACTGCACTTATCAACACACTCTGTAGACTGGTTCTAGTCAAAAGATTTTGCAGACGAATTCTTTGGTTGACAAAATTTCAAAATACTTATACACTCCTCAAAACTCCTAAGCGGCCAATTGCATTTTTGGTCATATGTTATAAATGCCGCATGGTTTTAACTCGTTTTCACTAGATTTATGTTGCCAAAACATTTATGAAGTCAACAAGCAAAAAGGAAGCAAAGAAATTCAACAAGAATTGATTTAAAATTAAACGCATGTAGGAATACCCTCTATTTCAAAGTTAACATTTATGGGTGGGGTATTTTTGACATTTCTTATTAGAATAACGAATGGGTAGAGAGTTGTGGCATTTCTCTAAATCTTTAGAAGTCCATAGGCGTTCCACCACTGATATCGGTACATAGCATTGATTAGATTTGCGTTTTTCAAATGTCGAGAAATTCAAAAGTCTCTAAAAAAATGCAATTTTTGTGACTTTTGAAGTTGAGGATACAGGTATGGGATTACGTCTTTAGGACTTGCTGGTTCATGACTTTACAAAACAATTCGACAGGAAGGTGGCTAAATGACCACTCTTTCGAAAGGCAAACGTCACATTTCAAAATAGATGCGGAAAATATAAGAAAAATGGAGAAATGTATGGTGGCCGCTTAGAATTTGAGTAGTGTATTATGTGTAAGAAAAAAAGTGAAAATAAAGAATTGCTTTTAATTTTAAGCATTTTCTTCATTTTTCCGGATTTTTTTCAGAAACCTTTTCTTCTAGGTCGTCTTCAATGTGCGATAATCACCTAAATTCCAATTTCAAGATCAAAACCTACTAAAAATTAGAGGTTTTTATAACTTTGTGTATTACTAGTATCATAACTTGATGTTCTTTTATGGAATCATCGCATCTAGACGATCATATGACTCCTCACCTAAGAATTTCTGGTGGTCATTTCTGAATTTAAAGGGGTCAAAACGACAGAGGAGGCAAATCATACGTATAAGTTTTACTTATAAGAAGAATTTTGCATATTTAAATGTCACTTTAACTGTTTCTTGAAATGATATGAAACAAGAAATTAATTTGCAGATGTTTTAGATAGTAATTTGTGAAAATCTTAGGTATTAAACCATGTTCTGACCCTTAGTGATTTCTCTAAATGGGGTCAAAACGACACCATTGGAAGAAATTTCTAGGGGTCAAAATAAGATTTTTTTTTCAGATTTTTTTGGGGCAAACCCCTGGTTTAAAGGTCAAACACGAGCCCTGTAAGACCAGTTTGTACTTTTACGTGTAATGACCCCCGTCTTCTTTGAATTTAATGACATTCCTTGGATTGCACTTTTACAAGATACTGTCAAATTGTAAAAGACTCTTCCGTGGAGTTACTTGTGAAAACGATATCTCGCTTTTATATATGAAATTGTTGATATATATTTTGGTTTAGACTCTTTAACCCTTAAAAAAGTTCGAACCGTGTGCTTGCATGAAAAATTACGAAAATATTCCTTCCCAAATAACTCGCACAAGTATAAACGGCTAGCCTAGTGATTACTTGCTACAACTAAAATCTTGATATTTTACGATAGATCCTTCGTTTTGAAACACATATAACGGAATTTTCAATGATAAACACGTTTTTGAAACGTATCTTTACTCAGAGCAATACTAACATTTTTCCATCTTTACAGGTATGAAAAGGCACCAAATCAACGGACCGATGAGTCAGAACATCTTGTAAAAGGTAGGTGGGTGAAACGTTAATAAAATACGACGGGGAAGTCAGCCCTACGAACAGAATGCAAATACGCTTGCGAACATGTAGAAATTGTAGCCCGCTTTGCCCATCTACTCAAGTAAATTGAGAGATTCCTCATTAATTTTATAGGTTGCACTTTTGAAAGTAAACATATTCCAAGTTTATCGCCAAATCATTTTGAAATAGCATCTGGTTAATCAAAATTATCAAAGTTTTAACACGACGCCAACTACGTCCAGATTGTAGAAATGCCTCAAGTTTGCTCCTAAAATAGTCGAGCAAAAGCGAACCTAATTCAACCAGTACAAGGTAAGTATGCTTACTTGAAAGTTGGAAGGTTTTGTTTCTTGTTTTCGGTCAAATGGTGCTATATGTATTTTATTTGATGTATTGGTACGGATATGACAGGTAAAGACCATCCCACTCTAGGGATCCTTTCATTTGAGTTCTTTTAACCATTTCGCAGTTTCTTCAACACAATTCCCTCCATTGCAGTAATCACCTATTTTATTATACCATTAATGATTACTTTCATTGTTATTGTTAAGTTTCACTTTTACAGACAAGAAGTCAAGCGATGAATATCCCGAAACTGAAAGTGGTGCTTCGTCCAGTTTTTCTTCCAAAGAAAGTGTTCCAACTGGTAAGAAATATGCCTTAAAATGCGATTTCATCTTAAACGTCAATTACCAGTACTATCAGTGCTTTGATTACAGTTGCAGATGGATTTACTTTACCATATTACCTTCTCCGACCTTGACATACTTCCGGTTTTTCTACTTTGCTCCTTGCTATCTCAAAATTAGTGATAAATGTTGCACATTAACCCTTGTTATGCTGAACCCGGAATATTCCTGCTTTAACAAGAGGTATAGACAAAGATCAGCCTGCACATATGTGCAGTCTGATCTTAGTTCATACCACCTGAATTACATTTTTAAACCAGATTAAACAATGCATTTCCAAAATCAATAATCGCTCACATTTGTTAACTTCCAGAGTTTTTAGCACTTTGATTTTACATTTATTTTGCAAAGATTTTCATTCAGCATGACAAGGGTTATTGACAAATAGAACAAGATGTGTTAGTGAAACACGGATTGCCCCAAGACGGCATTTTTTTTTTTAAATTTTGACCTTGACTGGTGACCTTGACCTTGTCACATTATCCTGACCTTAGTATCTGTAGATATCTGTTGATGCGCTTCATCGTGATCTATCATTTAATCGAATATGAGCATTTATCATGAAAAGGCTTGAATAGACTTGGCAATGTAAAGTTTTTGGGTTCACTTTTTACAGACACACAGACAAATGGACAAACAGACGGACCACGGTAAAACGATATGCCCCATCTCTTTCATTGCGGGGCATAAACATATCCAATTCATTCACGAAAAGATATCGATAAAATTCCATGAAGAATCTTCGCTGGGCTGTTTTCCTCGATTAATGTTCGAACTTAATGTTAAATGCACTGATGTATATATATGTTAAATGTTGATTTTTAAAAGTAGAAAAATGGGGATCAAATAGAAAAATAGGGATCGATCGTTTATCAGAGCTCGCCTTAGAATTCTTAAAAAAAAAAAACAAATAAAAAAAAAACCCGAACTGGGGTTACTTAAAAGATAAATTTAACCGCAATACAATCCATATTGCGAGTTTAGTTGAATTAACCACAAACTATGAAATTAATTGAACTATATTTTAGTAAACTACAGAAAAATATTCTGTTGTTAAGCTAAATGAGTGTTTGAGTCATAATGGAATTAACTACAATTAAAGCGTGAATTAATATTCAGAGAAAATCAGAAGCTCAATTAATGCAAGAATTTTCGGGAAGAAAGGCGTTTATAAAATGGATATGAGTCGGGATAAAGACAGGTTTTGCAAATTCGATTAGCTACCACAAGGTCAAAAACGCTCTAATTGCGCTCCCGCACAATTAAAAACGCAGCTCTAGTCTCGGCTGTGAGAAATTATCATGACGCGTCATAATAAATTCTCCCAACCTCGGTTAGACTATATTATACACTACCCGATTATTATTATACATTTAGATGCCGACTTTGGGGAGGAAACTAAAAAGTCCTATTGTCAGGCCAAGCTTCTAAATGTACCACCTAGTCAGAAACAGAAATCTGGTGAAACGGAGCTTGTAACAAGCCATTCCTTGCCACACCGAGAAGACGAAAATACTACCCGGATGTAGATCCTAGTCTTGGATTCTTCCATTCTCAAAGAATCCCAATGGTACCAGTGAAAGCAGCCATTCCGCCAGCGCTTATATAAAATTTGGCGTTACTTAAAGATATACACGACCCACCTATGGGGCAATATAAAAATTCTTTGATTGGCCAGATATAACCTTGAAGCAAAACCATATGAAACAAACGCGTGTGCACTATTCATGTACTGAAGTATTTCAGCCCTGCGTTCAGGGTCACCAGGTCACCAAACGGTGCAAACAGTTTTCCGATTGTACCCCGCTTTGCACGTGTCCCTGCGTGCAAAGCGGGGTACAATTGGAAAACTGTTTGCATGGTTTGGTGATCCTGAACGCAGGGCAGGAGATGCATGTTGATCAACAACCCATTGTTCTTTCCTTGATTTTATGTATTTGAATAACACTCTAAAATCGCCAAGGCATTGAATTTAAAAAAAAATCACAGAAAGACAGTGTTGTGTTCAAGATGCTTAAACGTTTGCAATCGTTACGGAAATGTACCCAACTTTGAACGTGAGTACACATGCAAAGGGGGGTAAAATTAACCGAACATTTCGTCACACATTTTCATCCTGAACGTCCAATTTTGACGAAATTAGATATATCGATAGGTGCACATATGAAATTGTTGGAAAGATCGCATGTGCACTTTATTAACGTGTATTAAAAATTGAAAAAAAAAATCATTTCAGAGTAGAACCCTTACACATATTTGCAATCTCATAGAGCAAACATTCCATGCTATATCGATATACATTGAGCCTGTGCATGACATTTCCAACAATTGCACATGCCTGTTACGGACATACATTTTAGTGACTGTACAACGTTATAATACAATTTGTAATTTTCACTGGCCATCTGAAGAGGTATTTAAACATTATCTATCTGCAAAGTACACAGTGAAGACTCTGACGGACTGTGAGAGTGCACAGGTTGGATAGAAGGTTTACTTTGTGCACATGTTCAGTTTTTGGAAATGTCACGCACATGCTCAATTTATTTCGTCTGCCCGATTAAAATGTATTGTTAACGTGATGTATGTAAATTGAACCAGAAGCCTGAATTACGGAATATGATTATTTTTTAATGTTTATTTTCAAACCTCGTGTTGTTTTTGTTGCCGTCGCCAATAAAATTTACGTATTTTCTGATGATTCTTGTACACTACTATAGGGTATAATTTTTAAATTGTCATCCCTTGTGAACGTATTGTATGTTAATTGAACCAGAATCCTAAATTACGAAATATAAAAATGTTACGGAATATAAGATTTGAATTGTCAAAATTCTCCTTCTTGTTGCCGTCGCCAGTAAAATCTTCGATATTTTGTGATGATTCTTGAATATTATTAAAGGGTATAAATATATTATTGTCATCCCTTGTAAAGTTATACTGTTATTTATATGGAATAGTGATTTAACTACATGTATTTGAGTTAATTCCTGTGAATATATCACAATCATGTTATCCTAATTTTCATGTGTATATAATTTCTTTCAAAAGATGGAACATTGATAAATGATACAGTAAATGGATTTTAATCAACAAGAATTAACAGTTTTGTCTCTAAACGACGCTATATAACTGTAATATGTGATCCGACACGCGAAAGGGACCATCCGGGAAATCAAAAGATGAAAAAGGTTAGATCCAGGGGCCTGTTTTACTAAAGCTCTTTCGATCATATTTGCGTAAGTCGAAAATCAAAGTTGCTTCTACAGTAGTCACTTTAAATGGAATTCCGCCATGCATCATCTAATTGGAATCGTCTTCAAAAGACGATTCGAATGAGATATTGCAAGGTAGAATCTTACATTGAATGGAAACATGAGGTGAAATTTTAGATTTTGACTTGCGATTAATTTTTTCGTACGACGTTTAGTTTAACGGGCCCTAGGAGGGGTCAACCAGAGACCGAAATTCGAAATAAAGGAGAATAGAATAATGTTTGTAGATTTGGAAAAATTGTCAAAAAGCGAGAGAAAAAAGGCTCTGGTGAGCCTGCACAGGTTGATCATGATCGGTACTTTTCGCACTTTCAAAACCGTTCCTTTCCACATGACTGATCTTATATTCTTGAATACACAGAAACAAAAAGATGGTGCTCATTTTACCTTCATGTACATTTGTCTTTCAAATAATATATTGTGCTCAAAACATTGTCTTCCTCGGTCGTCTAAGAAAATAGAAAATAAATTCATTGTCTATTTACGAATCTAGTCTTCGAGGACGTTTGTCGTTGTTTTAAATGTATTTCAAACCAAATGTTTTGAGGACTTGAGGCAAAAACCTAGAATGTATCTTTACAGTGTAAAGCCATATACTACGTTTTTGCTCTAAGCCCTCGAATTATTATCTTATAAGATTTAAATTCTAAGACTCTAAAGAATTATAAATTCACATCAAAATGTTTTATGTATTCAATATACAGAGTATTCATGCCATTAGCAGTCATGTATAATTATCTTATAACTATACAAATATGCGTGTTATAACATCCCATATGATATTTTTATGATATCACATTTTTAGAAAAATGACATAATGTGGTTATTTTCAAAAACATGCATTTCTGTTAGTAACATCGACGAAAACAAGGCAAATAGAGGTTATAAGATAAATATTATACGTACTAAGTGCATTGTATGAAAAAATATCAGAGCCTCGACAATTATCAATTCCCTAAACCTCGTTAGCTATTTTTTTTTTCATACAATACACTAAGTACGTATTATATATTCATATATTGAATGTTTATTGTATTCATGCCATTAGCAGTCATGTATATTTAGCAAGTTTTCAGTTATATCGCGGCGGCTGGGGCACCTAACAACGGATTCCTTGAATTTCTCACATCAGTAACACCATTGCATCATTTCCGAGCCTTCAACGTCTATTACATACGTAGGTCTACGAATATCAACCAATAGGTGGAAGACAAATGAGTGATCGATTTATATTTCAAATCATGAACAACAACAGCTATATATAAGCTTCACCACTCGTGAAATTATAGCCTATGTTGTTCACTCCATGAAATATAAATCGATCTAACGCTGAAACAAACGGTTATTCTCCACATCATTTTGTCTTATAAATACATGATCACCGATATAATAGGAACAACAAATTGATGATGGGTAGGTAAAAAACGTCGTAACTAGCCTTCAGCTTTTTCAACATGCTGTTACGACGGACAGGTCGCCCTTCAACGAAAATATTCGGAACAAAATCGCAGAAAATCACGAAGATCAACAATCACCTCGATGAATGTTTTGATTGGTTAATTGATATATTTGACCCGTCACTCAAAAAGGGGCCATCTGGGTAGTGCGTAAAGTGTCGAACTGCGCAGACTGACAAGTATAAAAACTTTTCGAATATGACTCATTTTCTAAATCTAGAAAGTTCAACCTTCCTTGATGTGAAAGAGTTTTTGAAATGCGACTTTTGGTTAACCTGTAATGGATCCAATCTCTTTTACAAATATTCATATTACGGAGTTCCATGATGTTCCCTTTTCGCCTGACGGGTCACGTATTTATTGAAAACAGCGATATGCTGATTGTTTTGATATAGCTTTCATTTTCATTATTAATACGTGAAATAAATCGTTTATTTTGTATTTCGTAGTTTTGTTCTTTAGCTTCCCCCTTGTTTGGATATGATAAAGTCGTCAACGTTAAGAAGGGACACTTTTCTTTTTGAGACGAAGTCATGGCTTTTGTCCCGGTTTATTTTATGATTGCCCGGACTATAGCAATGTTCTTTAATCTGATGAAATAGAAGTCATTCGACCAAACGAATCTAAGGTAGACATAGGTTTGAAGGGCGTAACTCCAAATACACAATTTACGCAGGTGCGTTAAAGAAATCGCCATCTCTTGAAAAATGTCGTTGACGAATTATCATAACAGCGAAAGTACAGCTTATTCAAGCTGTAGTTACGGTGTTTTGATCATTCACCAACGCTCAAATTATAGGAAAGGGGAGCGGACGGAGTGGGTTCATCTTTTGTCACAGTCCACTGACATATCGCCTCTATCTTATATATTCTTAAGTTGTCGCATGGGTGCGTTTAAATTTCAAAGTCCTAGATACGCCTATGGGTCTTTGAAAGGGTCAAACTATTTCTTTTTTGATAGTTATATACATGTACGAACTTTTTTGATTTAAAAATACCAAGGTCAGCGTGTAACGATTATTGCGGTTCAATTCCTGGTTTTCCAATTTTCATGCCTCTAAAAATAGATCACTTAAAATAGATCATTTGGAAAACAGTCGTGGGGTAAACCCTCCTTGAAATCCTATGAGACATCGATTGAAAATCCTGCATTATGAAATGCCAGTTTTAAAGGCCATACAATCCCAAATATGATTCATTCTAGTTGGTATTTTAGAATCAAACTGTTTAAATAATGGCGATAATAACAAGGAAAATATACCACGTGTTTATGACATATTTATTGTGTGACATTCTAACCCCTGTGATATTAACGGTTGAAGTGTCGGAATTTCAGTATCCGTGTTACGTTGACGTGTGTACATTTCCTCGACAGTTTTGTAATTCAGACAAATATGAAAGACGTTGTAGTCCGTGTGCGGCTTCGCTTTGTAGAGAAACTAGGATTCCTTTAGCCTGTAAATACCAATGTAACAAAATATTAAACGGTAAGCACATGTATATTTCCATTCTACGACAAAAAACCCTGCTCAGCATGCTTAATCATCTTCAAACATGTTTTATTCCCCCTTTTAAATTATACTAGTGTTCTTTATCCAATTCAAAATAAAAAAAAAAAGATGGACGTTTCTACGTCCTCCTGTGGCTGTACGCGTTAACAACCCTGTAAGATAATTTAAAAATAGCTTTTCAAAAAAAGGTATCGCCAACTTCGGTCCAGTTTTAGGCTCACCTGAACACAAAGTGCTCAAGGTGAGCTATTGTGATCACTCACCGTCCGTCCGTCTTTCTGTCCGTCCGTCTTCAATTTCTTTAAACATCTTCTCCTCCTTAACCACTGGGCAAATCAAGCCGAAGCTTGGCAGGGATGTTCCTTTGGTAAGGCTCTTTAAAAGTTGTTCAAAGAATATCATTTCATAAAAAAACTCTCGTTTCCATGATAACAGAAAGGCCGAAATTTGCCGGAAATCTTAAAAAAAATCCTCTTTCCCTAAAGCACTAGGCCAATCAAGCTGAAACTTAGCGGGGTGTAACTTAGGTGAAGCTATTCAAAAGTTGCTAAAAGAATTTAATTTCATTAAAAACTCTGGTTGCTATGGTAGCAGAAAGGCTGAAAAAACGGCCGAAAATCTTAGAAAAAATTCTTCTCTTCCTAAACCATTAGGCCAATCAAGCTAAAACATGGCAGTACTGTTCCTTAGGTAAAACTCTTCAAAAGTTGTTAAAAGAATTTAATTTCTTCAAAAATTCTGGTTTCCATGGTAATGGAAAGATCAATCATTGCCGAAAATCTTTAAACAAATTCATCTTCTTCTAAACTGTTAGGCCAATTAAGCTGAAACTTTGTAGGGATGTTCCTTGGGTAGAGCTCTAAATTGTAAAAAGAGATTTATTCTATAATAAAAAAACCCTCTGGTGTCTATGGTAATGGAGATGTAATAGAAAATGCTGGAAATATTAGAAAAGATAATCTTCTCCTAAACAATTAGGCAAATCAATTTTAAACTTGGCTGGAATGTTCTTCGGATGTGGGTCTACTTAGGTTTTTAAAAGAATTCAATTCCATCAATAACTTTGGTTG
This sequence comes from Fragum whitleyi, assembly GCA_948146395.1. Classification (NCBI taxonomy): domain Eukaryota; kingdom Metazoa; phylum Mollusca; class Bivalvia; order Cardiida; family Cardiidae; genus Fragum; species Fragum whitleyi. The sequence continues at coordinate 66,357,327 of OX411545.1, forward strand.
CCATGGTAACAAATGTAGAAAATTTATGTAAATCTAAAAAAAATCTAATTGCAGTAGTTCGTAGTTAAAGTCTGTTTCTTACAAAACCATCCTAAATGTACATCAAACAATATCTGGTATTTACAACATAGTTGACAAATTATGAGTTGACTTACTCAGTTGAGAGATATAGGACCATCATGATCCTATTTTTTTTTTTGTTTTTGTTTTTCAAGATTTGTCTCCGCCAGACAACTGTGCATTTTGAAAATGGCAATATACAAGAAATCTATACAATTTGCAGATTATTCAAAGACTCTTCTTAAATTCGAAACATGTTGCCAATTCTAAACCACGTGTATGGACAATCAAGCGTTATTTGTTACCTCCCTTTAATGAAATATGCATACAAGCTCTATAAATAGCTTTCCATATCATAAAGAACCAATCAGACGCTTACGAATTTAATTATGTCAGTGAAATCGAGATTTAATTCTATTTATATTTATCTTGAGTGTAGCCATTGTTTGTATCCTTTTTAGCCATTTGGAGTTTTTTCAGTGGTTTGAGTGACCGTTTTGAAAGAATGGATGGAAAGCTGTGTAAGCGATTGAAAATGGATTTGATTGAGATGAATGTCAATTTCACGATGTTACTAACTGTATATCCTACTCTTAACCATTCGCCTGCCCTGCCGTCAAGGCGATAACGTCCTCAGAACGGTTTAGATATGAGCCTGTGCATGACATTTCCAACAATTTGTCATGGGGGCAGAGCGCTGCTACTTCACTTTGGATTTTGATTATTCACCTATTTGGGGGTAGACTCTTGTCGGAAAAGATTTATTCCACCACCGGGGACCAAATAGTCGAGCTAAAAAGATTTGGCATGGACTATGAACCAGACGGATGAAACAACGGTTGTCAAGTATGATCCGCCATCGTAGACGAACAGTCGAGCTTAAAAGCATATCGCTACTTAAGAAACTTCTGCTATGGGCTATTCAGTCTATGAACCAAAGTGATAAGTGTAGGCAATGCTTGTCAAGTTTGATCGCGAATCGATAACCTTACTCAATTACATAGGATATTCTGGAATCCTGTTTATGAAATCCACATTTTAACACTGGGGTTTTATGAATCCCAAGTATAGACCTACTCTTGAGAGACAAAAGGTCAAATCTCCTCAATTTTCTCTTATGGTATACCAGCCCCCTCTCTCTGTCTCTGTCTGTCTGTTGGTCTCCCTCCCCCCCACTCTCTCTCTCTCTCCACCCTCTCTCTCTCCCTCTCTCTCACTCTCAACCCCTTCAGTACTTATGTTCTATTTTTGCGGTTGTTAACATTTATCTTTATAATCAGAGCTCATGACAATGAATAATTGCAAAATCAGTCTGTGTAAGTTTTTGTACAATGTGGGGACGAATCACCTGATTGCCGATGTATTGTGTTCCTTAAGAGACGATTTAATTGTTGATTGATTGATTGGTTGATTTAACGCCGCTTTCAAAATTTTTTAGTCATATCGCGGCGGCTGGAGCACCTAATAATTGATTCCTCGCATTTCTCTCACCAGTATAACCATCACATCATTCCCTAGCCTCCAGCTACTATCTCACAAATGTCTACGATTTTCAACCCATTAGTAATTGTAGCCTAGCTCACGAAGGCGATTCTACGAAATAGACCCCGGGAATAATACGGGCGCGGCCAGGAAAGCGCGTCATTTCGCACGTGGGTTTATATGACGTCACAAGCATCAACGATCACCCTTAGGTTGACGTTGCATAAAACAAAATCAAGGAAAGAATGAAATTTGGGCATATCATAATTTGAACACAAAACGCGGTAAAACACTGCGTTTTGTTATCAAATTATAATATGCCAAAACGTCCTCCACAGACGATCGGAAAGGGTTAAAAAAATATGATTTTCTTTAGCGTGTTTAATAATCGAGGTGCCACCAGAAGCCGAATTAGCTGAAAAATGACCCAAAATTAGTACACTTATGTCCGAGGTAATTTTCAGTTTACGCAAAAGTCCGAGCGATGTTCCGAATGGGTCAGTCTTAGCGGACCACGCAATCTGACCAGTGTTGACATTTTTCGCATTTTTAAGATGGTCCCTTTCTGCCTTGTGGTTTACACATTTTCATTTATAGGTCCACATTGAAAACGACAGATGAAAATTTGTTTACAATTATCGGAAATGGGTCCACAAATGGATAATTCTTGTGAGATAGATATCAACCAAAGTCTGTCTATAAGTGTTAAAGTTTTCACTGTAAATCACATTCGTAAATGGGTATTTGCCTTAATCAGCAAAGTTTAAATACGATAAACTAATTTAGAAAGTATATATTGATAAAGGATTTGCCCCGAAAAGATGTTAAAAACCTGTAAAAAGTGTCTCAGAAGGTGTTGTTTTTTCCCAAGTTTTCGAAGTATACCATATAACGGAATTAATGACATGTGATAAAATGTCCTTTCAACATATCAAAATTATTTTACAACATTAAGATTTTTTCACAGGGCGGATTCGGGAATGCACCAAAAGACTGGTCGAGTCATGTGTACGTAGGACAAAATACCAATGACGTTACAATAGACCGTTGGCCTCTCAGACAGGAAATCTATAAACTACAATGATCAATTCGCGTTGAATTACCTTCCTTTCGAGAAGAACTCCATACTTTTCGGAGTTTAAGCTATGTACAACAAGACGTTTGATATCAATCGAATATACGAGAGATTATTTCTGGCCAATATCTGATATTCAGATTCAAATATTTGATGTTGTAGCGTTATGTTGCCGTCGCAGAAATGGGCACCTCGCACTTTTACAACGAATTTTAATATCTCCATTACGCACAAGAATGCGTATTCAAACCCTCTTATTTATATATAAATATTTATCATTATATGACCTACGTCGCAGGAGTGAAATAACCCCGTTGAATATTTTTGATATTACACGGGTGTTATTACACTAGCGGAATAACTATGCAAATGAGCTCAGAGCGAAAAGCAATGCTATTTTGTAACCGCGAAAATGACGTCATAATGTATATAATGTGACGTCAGTTTTAACGGCGTTATAAGTTTCGCGGAAAATTGAAATGTTGAATTTCAATAATTTCATGTTTTTAGCAAAAAATCGGGTCATATTATAAATGGAATATCAAAAGTGTGCTCATAAAATACAGAATTTATTAAACTCGTCATCTAAAACAGATAAAACTCGGCGCAGCCTCGTTTTTTCTGTGTATAGATGACTCGTTTAATAAATTCGGTATTCCATGACCACTCATATCCTCTATTTACGAGACTGGCATCAGCAGTAGTAGTCTGGCCACGGGGTTATATGAACTTTGATTAAAGAGGCTTTTATAGAACTTAAACAAAAATATTGTCTTTAAATGCAAACAAAAACGACTGATGCCAATTTACAACAGTAGTTTTGATTGTGAAAGAAAGTCATTTTTCAGAACTTAAATATTTTTAAAAGTGACCCGTTTCGCGAAAAAAGGACCGTCTGGGAACACTGAAAAACGATTATTCGAAAAGGAGATAGGGTCCAACATAGGTATATCACGGAGTCGAATTTCTAAAATTTCTTCGCGGGAAGGTAGATTGATCATTCTAGATTCATAAAATAAACAAATTGCGAAAAAGTTGCGACTCTAGTCAGTCTGCGCAGTCGGACTAAGGTCGACACTTTACGCACTACCTAGACGGTCCCTTTTCGCTTGACGGGTCACAATATCTTTTGAAATTATACAGAACATAGTCTAGCTTTGAACGCACTGAAAAAGTAGACAAATGTTTAACAAAGGCCTCAGGCTTGTCTAAAAAATACCATTTTTTAACCTTTAGAAACAATAGCAAGAATATGATCGAGTACCAATCCTGCAGACACCTTAATTCAAGGGTTTTTAAATTCCTTATGATCAAATTCCAGATCCATTGACACTCCTTTTGTACTTGCACTGAAAGGTGCATTTCTATAATAGCAATTACGTCAGTATGTTAATAAGCAATACTTTATCATGTTACAAGGTCAAACCTGATATTCGAAATATTCAAAACGTGTTGAGCCGTATAGAGCACCATGCCTATTATGATTTGAGGGATATACTAAAACTTTTTTGTTTTATTTTTTTTTCTTTGTATATTATATTCCGAATTCTCTGATTTGACTTCAGTGGTTCGTATTTAAATGTACTGTAAATGTAATGACTGCTCACGAAATCAAATTCCCTGTTATATCACAGTATCACAGTCCCACATCATAACTACCTTGACGTTTCTTTCGTAAATAAAATGAAAGAAAGCGCTTTCAAAAAATCACACAATTTCTCCATTTTCCAAAAAGTATCCATCAAGTTATGATATTCGTCTAAAAAATCTTAAGAATTTATACTGTTCTAGAAAAATGTCCGAAGACGTCATTTTTCACTGAAAACAAAGCCTTCTTTTCCCCAAGAGTGTAGAATTAACCAAATATATAGAGGATGATCGTTTGTTCTAGTGTTAGATCAATGTGTACATCACTGAGTGAACTAGAACTGTCGCAGAGCGGACTAATACCCCCCACAAGCGCTTTGTCAGAATGCAAGTGCTTTTAGTGCATGATGTGTTTGATACTAATATTGAGATCATATGTAGCATTTGCATGCAGTTTCATGATTCTAGGTCGCTTGGTTTTTGAGTTAAGAGTCCAGAAATAAAAATTGAACAAAAATTGACTGTGACCTTGACTTTTGACCTACATGTATATGACCCAAAAACAATAGGGCACTTCCTTGGATCATAAGCAACATTTGCATAAAGTTTCATGCTTGTAGGTCACTTGGTTCTCGTGATTCTAGGTCGCTTGGTTTTTGAGTTAAGAGTCCAGAAATGAAAATTGAACAAAAATTGACTGTGACCTTGACTTTTGACCTACATGTATATGGCCCAAAAACAATAGGGCACTTCCTTTGGTCATAAGGAACATTTGCATAAAGTTTCATGCTTGTAGGTCACTTGGTTCTCGAGTTAGAGTCCGGAAACAAAAATTGAACAAACAAAAATTTACTGTGATCTTGACCTTTGACCTATGTAATCCAAAAACAATAGGGCACTTCTTTGGGTCATAAGCAACATTTGTATGAAGTTTCATGATTGTAGGCCACTTGGTTCTTGAATTAGAGTCCGGAAATGAAAATTGAACAAAGGCTGACTGTGACCTTGACCTTTGACCTACATGACCCCAAAACAATAGGGCACTTCCTTTGGTCATAAGGAACATTTGTATAAAGTTTCATGATTGTAGGTAATTTGGTTCTTGAGTTAGAGTCCGGAAACGAAAAGGTCTACGGACGGACGGACGGACAGACAGACAGACATGGTGAAACCAATATACCCCCCTCTACTTCGTAGGTGGGGGGTATAAAAACAAAAGCAATAATATCACGAATGGCGGGCCGAGTGAAAATATACGTGTAGCTTTTGTTGTTCACGAAATGAAATACGAATCGATCTTACTCGATAACAAACGATTATTTTATTTCTTTAACGCGAAAATGTGACAAAATATGAAATTTCTTAGACAAACTTTATTACAGCGCGTCTTTTTGCACGTGATTCCTATGCAACTTGCATTGTAACGTCCATTATTTTGGCTCCGCTTAGATGACGTCGGATAGGGTGAAAAGAACGAAAGCGGTCTACATGTTTTTGAAGATTTCACTGGTTAATCAATGAGTCTATCAAAATGATGATCTGCCGTTATTGCTCGTCAAACCACCGAAAAGCATTACAGAATACACAATACTCCGTTTTCAAGCTTAAAAAACAGTAACATATATAGTATATGTCGTCATCTGTCATTGATTTCAGTCAAGTATTAACTCTCGAGGTCGAAAGGACTAAATGATATTATGCAATTTGACATACCTACTAGCATATGATATAAATTGGGATTTCAAAATCAAACTTCATATAGTCAAGGTTCCGGTGGTAATTTAGAACACTTCCCCATGATTGAAAATAAGCAATCAAAAAACTTTATTACTTCTGACGATGCCTGAAGGGTTTAAGACATCGTCATCATATGTGACCCGCCAGGCGATAAAGTGAAATCTTGGAAAGTAAATAAATATTGCAAACAATAATTTGATCACGCACAAGTCTACCGGATGAAATAAATAAATCCACTGACAGAACAACTCTAAAATCTAAATACATAACGTTTGCGGAAGTTTGAAAATGATATCTCGCTTTGCACGTCAAAATTGAGTAAAGTGAGGCCAAGCGCGTTCAATTTTATCACAGGGTAAGAGTCTGTTATTTGTCTTTGCAGCAAATAAGCCAACTTCAAAACCAACTGTCTCCGGCCAGTCATCCAGCGATGTAACAGGTATGTATTTCCGTTTATTTATCGTCTCTACCGTAGCACATGCCCATATGAGCGACGCCCCCAGAAGACGGTTAGTTGTTACGGGGGATAATGCATGGTTACATGACGAAACTACTGCCGAGATCCGCCATGGTTCTTTAACGTGCTCGGTGTAAAGCACCATCATCTCACGGGGGCTCGGTTTTAACGTCTCATCCGAAAAGACAATTAATTTTGTTAGTGTGTCAGCCCGGGTTTGAACCCACGCCGTCGAACTTCAATGGTTTTATCGTCCGGTGTTCAGGTAACATGTATGTATAAATCTGGCACATATATAGGAAGATTTGCGACAGTTTGTAAATTGAAAACACTTGTTGCTTATTATTAATTTTTTTAAAGGAATGCTGTTTAACCCAATAAAGTATCCTAAGCTCGACTGTTTTCTGGTCAAAGAATCGATACAGTAAAATTTATCCATGACGTCATTAAGACGCGCATTAGAATAAGTTCTTTAGAGAAATACCATTTCGTCCCATTTTTTGTATTAAGGAAATAGAATGGTTGTTCGTTTTTAGTGTAAGATACGCGTATTTTTTAGTCTCTTGAACAACATTAGATATTTTTCCACTCGAAAATAAAGCTTTTGTTGTTCACTCAATGAAAGGCAAATCGACAATAGGCCTACACGAAAACGAGCAATTATCATAGGTTTCCGTTCTATCGGTCGGTAAAGGTATACTCCCGTAGCGGTGTGTGGTGTGAACCCACAATTTAGAGTGAGTGATCAAAGGTCAATTTTGTCTATACAGGTATAAACAAAATTGACCTTTGACCACTCACTTCAACTTGTGGATCTATATCCGGCTTGTAGTTCTCTTCTTACTCTTCAAATTACATCAGCGTACATTCCATAAATACCTCTGTCACGATCATGCAAAATGGATTCACATTTCGGAATTCCCCTACTAGGGTTTGCCGACCTGGAAACCCATAAAATGCATTTATGATGCAATTTTCAAGAAAAAAAAAGAAAAGAAAAGAAGCGTGGTCTGATTATAGAATTTTTACAATTCATATTTATTTGTCGCATTGCTCATTAATTTTTATGTCATTTATATAATAATTTTAACGCCTTTCGTTTTGTGATGAAACGAAAAGGGTTAAAATACATGTTTAAAAATCAAAAACGAAATTAATGTCATTCTTTAAAAGAGCTTGCCATTGAGAATCTCCTTCCAAATAAACTTTAAATCTTTTTTTCTATCAATCACGTTTCGAATAAACTTCAATCCGTTGGCGTTGAATTATCTTTGACAACAAAACAAGTGTACTAAGCTTTAGGACATCTTTAAGACAACCCATACAAAAAAAAAAAAAAAAAAAAAAAAAAAAAAAATGTTTCAAAACGGAAACAATTCAACATTGCATTGGCACCATCTTTTACAGTGAACATTTAATCGATCAATTCAGCTCAGCGTTCAGGATGACAAAAAGGTGCAAACTGCTTACGAATCATGTCCCGCGTTGCACATGTACTTGCGTGAAAAGCGGGGTATAATTAACAAACAGATTGCACTTTTTTGTCATCCTTGACGCAGAGTAGGTTTTAAAAGAAAAAAAAGAAAGAAACTATAAATAGCGCCGTTTTATAGATATGTTTGAACAAAAGGCATGTATCGCTTTATTATACTGTAGCACTTTCTATCCGGCAAATTAGGATTCCATTCTTAAACAATATTTTTTTTAATTTAAAAATCAAATTTAGGAGCCTTTGTATAACACACGTTTTAGACCCGGAGCGACGATTAACCGAAATAAACACCGCAATGTCTAAACGGCTGGAATCTATCCCATTTTGTGTGGGTCAATGAATTATTTGTATAAATTTGGGACATCTGATTTACAATGACCAATCATACTTTTACGCCAATGAAAACTAGTAGGCGCTTCATATCTATCGGAGCATAAGTATTTATATCTTTTGATTTTGGGGATATGTTGAGTATAGATCCACCAAATATTTTTGAGATGTGAAATACCATTATCTATCATATTTTGTTCACTTTTTCAGATGAAGAAACCTCCTCGCTGTACCTGATAGTAGCTTATAATGCTGTTGTGACTACTTTATTTGTGATATTATTAATGATTCTCATAGCGTGTTATGTACAAAAGAAACGGACTAAAACGAGTACACATATACGGCAGGATAGTTACAGATCGTATATAGGGCAACCGGAGGGAGAAAGGCTTTTAACAGAGAGGATATTAGCAGAGAGAATAGCGGAATTGGAGGCCGGAGGTCATGGGCCTCGAGAGTCTATTCCACCTTCCTATAGAACTCTAGGTAAGGCGATGTAGTTTAAAAGGATCAGGGCAAAACTTTTGTAAGTGCCTATATATTTATAGGCACTTACAATAAGTTTGCCCTCACCCCTCGAAAAAGATATCGTGGTATTTTGTGGCTTCTACCATTTCATTTTCATTTGATAAATAGGTACTACATGAACTGCACCCGACTTTCTGACAAGCAATGGTAAACTGTCATAAAAATACAACCCTGAAAATGTGATCTCTTCCGTCCATGTTTGTAAGGGCCTACTTGGTTTGACCCGAATATAGATAAGTTTCAACCCAAGTAGGCACAAAATAATTAAATTAAAATGCAAAACAAAGTTCTATATAAATTTCTGATAAAGAAACATCTATTAAAGGTGACTATTCACCAATTTTGTAAACAAATAAAAAATGTGTTATAAGTAGATGATGTTTAAAATGTCTATTTACTTAATAAATAAATTTTTCAGCTACAGGACAAAACAACGTTAACGAAGAAGAAAATTCGAGTTCTATCGTAACCCAACCAACTGAAATAGATGAAAGACCATGTAGACGAGAAATGTCGGATATGGACACACAAACAACTCCGAAATCGGTGGACAAACTGAGTTTTGATTTCAACTCCACTCAAATTAAAGATCAAGAGTGATACATCGTGTGTACATGTCATTGGATGACGACCAAAATCTCGTTTTTTTTTTTTTTTTTTTTTATTTGAATGGGATTTTACGGCGCTTTTAATATTATTTCAGTCATATCGCGCGGCTGGAGCACCTAACAATGGATTCCTGGTATTTCTCACATCAGTACTACCATCGCATCCTTTCCTAGCCACCAGCTGCTATCCCACATAGGTCTACGATAATCAACCCATTGGTGGTAGACAAATAGTCGGAAAGGATGAGTGCAAAATCTCGTATCTACAGCTTTAACCCTTGCCATGCTGAATTAAAATTTCGACAAAATTGTTGTAAAATAAAAGTACTAGAAGGATTGGATGCATTTATGATTTTCAAACTACTCTGGTTTACAAAAATATACAGGTGGTAAATATGTACATATATGCAGGCTTATCTTTGTCCATACTTCCAGTCGAAACAAGAATACACCAGGTTAAACATGGGTGTAAAATAGGCCTGCGAGTGACATTTCCAATAATTTCAAATAAGCGCAAAGCAAAAACTCTGACCAGCCTGTGCATCTGAACCAGAAAAGCTAACAAGAGTACCAAGATGGTCCTAGATCGCTCACCTGAGTCCCTTTGACCCCTGGGACATCATATCAATTTAATAGGCAGATGCCATAAAGGAGATAATTTCTAAACAAAACCAAGTTTCATAAAGTTTGGGCCAAAATAATGGCCTCTAGAGTTATAACAAGAAAATTATCATTAAGACTCCTTTTCCTGTGATATAGATGGATCTTTCCCATTTTTGATTGGGTTAATCCTTGTGACCTGACCAACATTCTGACCAAGTTTCATGAAAATTGGGTCATATATGTGGCCTCTAAGCTGTAAACATGAAAATTGTCATTAAGGCCCCTTTTCCTGTGATATGGCATGGATGCTTCCCATTTTCAATAGGGGTCATCCTCATGACTTGGCAAACATCCTGACCAAGTTTCATGAAGATCAGGCCATATTTGTTGCTTCTAGAGCATAAACAAGAAAATTGTCTTTAAGGCCCCTCTTCCTGTGATATTGCATGGATCCTTCCCATTTTCAATAGGGTTAATCTTTGTTATTTGGCAAACATCCTGACCAAGTTTCATGTTGAATGGGCCATATATGTGGCCTCTAGAATGTCACAAGAAAATTGTCATTAAGGCCCCTTTTCCAGTGATATTGCATGGATCCTTCCCATTTTCAATAGTGTTCATCCTTTTGACTTGGCAAACATCCTGACCAAGTTTCATGTTGATTGGACCACTTTTGTGGCCTTTAGAGTGTAAACAAGAAAATTGTCATTAAGGCCCCTTTTCCCGTGATATATCATGGTCCTTCTCATTTTCAAAAGGGTTCATCTTTTGACCTGGGACACATTCTGACCAAATTTCATGAAGATTGGGCCACATTTGTGGCCTCTAGTATGTAAACAAGAAAATTGTCAATAAGGCTCCTTTTCCCGTGAATTGGTATTGATCCTTTCCATTTTCAATAAGGTTCATCCTTGTGATCGACCAACATTCTGACCAAGTATCATGAAGATTGGATCATATTTGTGGTCTCTAGAGTGCAAACAATTAAATTGTTGACGCCAGACGACACACATTTAATGATCTCAAAAACTCACCTTGAGCACGATGTGCTCAGGCGAGCTAAAAATGTTTAGTGCATCCAGTGCTTTGAGTACTTTGATTTTGTTGCAATTTTGCCATGATTTTTATCCAGCGTGACTACTACTTAGCTTCTACAATGTTTATGTCATCCTGCCAATTCTGTGTGAGCCTACGATGTTTAGTTAACTGCCAGTGAGCATTCTGTGATATTTGTCTAAAATACTAGATATTTTGATATCCAATAAAAGACACACCAAAACAACAAACTGAGATCTGAAATATATTTATAATTTGAATGTGTTGTACTGTCAGCATTATTAAATGTGTTGTTGATTTCTACCGTTTTTGTGTGAGTTTCGAGGTGAAGTTATGAAGGCGTGTGATGTCCGGCGTCACTCATGTGTAGTGAACAATTACCTTGTGGACAATATGCGGGCCACCTTTTCATCCCAATCAGCATGAAAATTGGTTGGATTGATTGTCTTGATGACATCTTGGATGGGTTTGAAGTTTGGGCATACTTAGAGAAAAAAGAGGACTCCCGGTACATCACATCAATTAAATAGGCAGATGCAATAAAGGAGATAATTTCTACACAAAACCAAGTTTCATGAAGGCTGAAATTGTGGCCTCTAGAGTTATGACAAGAAAATTATCATTAAGACTCCTTTCCCCTTGATATGGCATGGATCTTTCCCATTTCAGGGTTGCCAGCACTTTGGTGAAACAAAATTCCCTGACTTTTCACTGACTTTCCCTGACCAATTCATGTTTTTCACTGACAAAAATCGTCAAATTCTTTATATTCTTAAACAACCTCCTTAGGCCACTCCTTTGTTTTTGGGTTCACAGGATGCCTAAAAAAGTCCTGACCCTTGACCTAGCAAAAGTGGAGAAACCTAACATTTTTCCCTTTTTTATGTGAATTTTTTTTTACAGTTGAGCAAGTGGTGAGTAAGGAAGAAATCCTTTTTTTCATCCCTACCTGCTGATTCAAGAGATATAAAACAAATTTGCGGTTGGCTTAAAATACAAAATGGACCATTACCACGAAATGGACCTTCTCATGGCGAAATGGACTTTTATATATGCAATAAGGCAATGAAATGATAGTAAATGTGGTTGATTATTGGTCTCAAATGATATTATCTAATGTCTTTAATGTGATTGATCTTATCAAAATTGTAGGTGTTGTGATTTAAACTTTATGCTGTTAGATTTAAGACTGATGTCTTCCTACTTACGAAATGGATCATTGGCAACATTAGATTTGAGTGATAAAATGATAAATAACTTTTAATGATAAATATTTGATTGACTTAAATAAAAAACTCCCTGCTATATTAAACCAATGATCTTTTAAATCAAAGGATAAAATCTGTATTAAGTTGATATCATTGAAAAGTGCCTAGCCCATAACTGAATGTCCATTCTGTACTCCATGTTGGTCTTAATGTAGGGGATTTTAGAGGTCAATATCATTCTATTATTAATTCATTGAAACACCATAATGATATCAAATGAAGTCATTTTAGGTATATATTATAATCTAAGTAATTAATTGCAAAAAAAAGGCTGTTTTGCAGCAGATGTGTCCATTTTGTCGCATTTATAGTCATGTAAAGAATGCTGATAAAAAAGGAAAGGAAAAAAAATCATTTACAATACTACCTTGGAAAATCATATAAAAACATTTATTAGATTATGGTAATTTAACTTTACAATATCAAAATATTGACCTAAAAGGTATGATAAAAGCCCATTTTGCCGACAAAAGGTCCAATTTTGGACATAAATGTGATAAAATAAAACTGATAAGCTTTGATTATAATATTCAAGCTGTTTACATTAGACAAAAAAGCATAACATTTTCCCATTTCAAAAGATTTCCGTATATTTTGTATAACTTTTTCCTAATTTAATATCTCAGCTGCATATAAATAAATATTGGCATTAAATATTCTTTTTCAAACATTAAAAATTGCTGCCAGCTATCAAAAAAAAAAAGGAGGATAAAAACAAAGGAAAATCAGACTCACCCTACCTAGGAGTTTTTTATTTAGCTTAAGTACATTATATTGTATCTATTAATATCAATTCAGGTTGATTTTTTTTTAAGGATTGGATGCTCTTTTCTGGTGTTATATTCCTACAATACAACAGAAATTCTAATTGATTAGTCAGCTCTGGAGGCAAGGGTTGCAAAGCCTTTCAATCTTTAGGCTGAATGAAGTTCTAAGATAAAACTGGTACATTATGTAATTATAAACACCAAGTTAAGAAGGTAATGCTTCTTTAAACCACTTTAATAATTTGTTTACTGTTATTTGAATTGAATGCTTAATTGTGAGTATGATAGCCAAATATCAAATGCCAAAAGAATGCCATAGCCATTGAATACCTTCAATGGAAAGGTCTTTCAACCTTTGAAATAATTTTTCCCTGACTTTTCACTGACTTTTAAGGATTTTCATTTTTCACTGACCAAATTTCAAAATTCCCTGACAATTCCCTGACCTTGAAAAAATATCCAATTTCCCTGACTTTTCAAGACTGCTGGCAACCCTGCATTTGCAATAGGGTTCATCCTTTAGGCCTGACAATATTATTACAAAGTTTCATGAAGATTGGTCCATACTTGTGGCTTCTACAGTGTAAACAAGAAAATTGTCATTAAGGCCCCTTTTCCTGTGCTATAGCAAGGATCCTATCCATTTTTACAAGGGTTCATCCCTGTGACCTGGCCAACATTCTGACCAAGTTTCATGAAGATTGGTCTGCATTAGTGGCCCCTAGAGTGTAAACAAGAAAACTGTCATTAAGGCCCCTTTTCCCGTGATATGACATGGATCCTTTCCATTTCCAGTAGGGTTCATCCTTGTTACCTGGACGACATTCAGACCAAGTTTCATGAAAATTGGGCCATATTTGTGGCCACTAGAGTGTAAAAAAGAACATTATTAATAAGGCCGCTTTTCCCGTGATTTGGCATGGATCCTTCCCATTTTCAATAGGGTTCATCCTTGTGACCTGACCAACATTCTGCACAAGTTTCATGAAGATTGGATCATTTTTGTGGCCTCTAGAGTGTAAACATTTTAATTGTTGAAGCTGGACGACAGACGGCACATGACAAACAAAGCATGTCGGGTGATGGATATTCAATGATCACAAAAGCTCACCTTGAGCATGATGTGCTCAGGTGAGCTAAAAACCAACCTTTTGTCCATGACGCCAAATGTTAGACCAAAATGTTTAGTCGTTTAGAAACGTAAAGACTTTGTATAACATTTATGCCCCCCTTTGGAGCAGGTAGATGGTCTTTTCTTTCTCAATTAACAAAGGACAATAACTCAAAAAATATGATGAGTAGAGTTATGGTTCTTAATGAGATATATCGACCTGTAAAGTTTCATGTTTCTAGCTTGCATACTTTAAATTATAATATGACCTATGTATATGTCGCAGGAGTGAAATAACCCTGTTGAATATTTTTGATATTACACGGGTGTTATTTGACTAGTGGAATAACTATGCAAATTAGCTAAGAGTGAATAGCAACCTTATCTTGTGACCGGGAAAATGACGTCATAATGTATGTTTCTAAAAGGCGTTATAAGTTTTCGTGGGAAAATTGAAATAATGAATTTCAAAAATTTTGATGATTTTTTGCAAAAACTCAAGTCATATTATAAGTAGAATCATATTTGTGCTCATAAAATACCGAATTCATTAAACTTGTCATAAAACATAGACAAAAACTCAGTGTAGCCTCTTTTTTATCTGTTTATAGATGACTCTTTTAAAAAATTCGGTATTCAATGACCGCTCAATTAATATTCCCTTCATAAGGTCTACAGACAGCCAGATGGACCTACCTACCAACCAACATGTGCAAATCAATATACCCCTTCTTTGAAAGGGGGGGGGGGAATAAAAATTGGTCAGATTGATTACCTTGATAAAAACTTTCATGAATATAAAATCGGTTTGAGTAGTGTCATTAACAAGGTCACATCTTCAAAAAGCTTATGGACAATCTTAGAGATAACTTTAATCCTAATTAACAATAAGACTGACAAAGGTACATTAACTTATTATCGGTATACATACCAAATATGAATGCTGTCTGGCCTCTGGTTTCAGAGAAAAATGATTTTTGAAGACTTCACCCTTTCTTTCTTCATAAAACAGAATATGCCCGGGTGGAACCCAAATAAAACCTAAGGGTCATGATATGATCAAAATTGATAAAGGTCCATTAGATAATGTTACAAACCAAATATAAACACTGTCTGCTTTCTGGTATCAGAGGAGAATTTTTCACTCTTTGTTGCTCTTTGTTGCTATGCTAAACTGAATGCGCCCCAGCAGAGCCCCAAAGTAAGCCTAGGTCAATGATATATACAAACCTGATAGATGTCAACTAGAAAAAGCTACATACCAAATTTGTAAGCTGTCTACCACCTGGTTTCATAGAAGAAGATATTTAAAGATTTTCTCTTCCCCCCCCCCCCCCCTTTTTGTTGCCTTGGTAACCACAGTTAAGGGTGGATTTCAATTATTTGAACAAATTTGGTAAGACCCTTAACTTGTAATCGAGTATTTAATAAACAAAAAAAACAAGAGGGCCGTTGGCCCTGGGTCGCTCACCTGAGAAAAAAGCTTCATTACCTAGGTATGTCCATGCAACCACAGAAAAGGGATTTTCACTTATTCAATCAGATAACATTTGAAATAATCCCCCCCCCCCCCTGCTCCTCCCCTGATCATTATTTATTTAATCTTTTTTCATAGAAGGTCTGTGATCAGAAAATCTATGCCAGATATACAATCTGAGTCTGAGACTTTTAAAGTTTTCTTTAATGAGTTGAATAATCCATGTCAAATATAAAGGCTGTAGGGATTCAAAATTCTCAACAAAGCACTCCCCCTCCCCCAAGATGCTATGCACTTGGTGAATCTACAGTCATGATTTTGGCTAATTCAATTAATGTCCATATGCTGATCATCCATACCATTTTTCAAGTCTGTAGGACTCTTGGTTCATTAGAAGAAGTTTAAAGATTTCAAAAATGATCCAAAGTACTACCCCTTCCCCAAGACACTCAGCACCTGGTGACCCAACAGTTCTGATTTTAGCTATTTTATTAATGTCCATATATTGATCACCCATAACAATTTTCAAGTCTGTAGGGTTCCTGATCCAGAAGAAGAATAAGGTTAAAGATTTCAAAATTGATCCAAAGTACTACCCCCTCCCCCCTAATGCTCTGCATCTGGTGACCCTACATTCATGATTTTAGCTATTTTATTTAAGATCCATATGCTTATCATCCATGCCAATATTGAAGTCTATAGGGCTCCTGGTTCATTAGAAGATGAAGGTTAAAGATTACACAATTTTCACAAAAATACTACCCTCTCCCCCCTGATGCTCCGCACCTGGTGAATCTACAGTCATGATTTTAGCTATTTATATAAAGGTCAATATGCTGATCATCCATGCAAATTTTCAAGTCTGTAGGACTCCTGGTTCCGAAGAAGAAGAAACTTAAAGATTACAAAATTTACCCAAAGTACTACCCTCTCCCCCCTGATTCTCCGCACCTGGTGAATCTACAGTCATGATTTTAGCTATTTATATAAAGGTCCATATGCTGATCATCCATGCCAATATTCAAATCTGTCAGGCTCCTGGTTCAGAAGAAGATGAAGGTAAAAGATTACAAAATTTTCACAAAAGTACTCCCCCCTCCCCCCTGGTGCTCCGCACCTGGCAGCCCAACAGATATTATTTTAGCTATTTTTATTAAGGTCTATAAGCTGATCATCCATGCCAATTTTCAAGTCTGTAGGGCTTGTGGTTCAGAAGAAGAAGAAGGTTAAAGATTACACAATTTTCACAAAAGTACTACCCTCTCCCCCCTGATGCTCCGCACCTGGTGAATCTACAGTCATGATTTTAGCTATTTATATAAAGGTCCATATGCTGATCATCCATGCCAATATTCAAGACTGAAGGGCTCCTGGTTCCGAAGAAGAAGAAACTTAGTGATAACAAAATTTTCACAAAAGTACTCCCCCCTCCCCCCTGGTGCTCCGCACCTGGCAGCCCAACAGATATTATTTTAGCTATTTTTATTAAGGTCTATGAGCTGATCATCCATGCCAAGTTTCAAGTCTGTAGGGCTTGTGGTTCAGAAGAAGAAGAAGGTTGAAGATTACACAATTTTCACAAAAGTACTACCCTCTCCCCCCTGATGCTCCACACCTGGTGAATCTACAGTCATGATTTTAGCTATTTATATAAAGGTCCATATGCTGATCATCCATGCCAATATTCAAGACTGAAGGAATCCTGGTTCCGAAGAAGAAGAAACTTAAGGATAACAAAATTTTCACAAAAGTACTCCCCCCTCCCCCCTGGTGCTCCGCACCTGGCAGCCCAACAGATATTATTTTAGCTATCTATTAAGGTCTATGAGCTGATCATCCATGCCAATTTTTAAATCTGTAGGGCTTGTGGTTCAGAAGAAGAAGAAGGTTAAAGATTACACAATTTTCACAAAAGTACTACCCTCTCCCCCCTGATGCTCCGCACCTGGTGAATCTACAGTCATGATTTTAGCTATTTATATAAAGGTCAATATGCTGATCATCCATGCAAATTTTCAAGTCTGTAGGGCTCCTGGTTCCGAAGAAGAAGAAACTTAAAGATTACAAAATTTACCCAAAGTACTACCCTCTCCACCCTGATGCTCCGCACCTGGTGAATCTACAGTCATGATTTTAGCTATTTATATAAAGGTCCATATGCTGATCATCCATGCCAATATTCAAATCTGTCAGGCTCCTGGTTCAGAAGAAGATGAAGGTAAAAGATTACAAAATTTTCACAAAAGTACTCCCCCCTCCCCCCTGGTGCTCCGCACCTGGCAGCCCAACAGATATTATTTTAGCTATTTTTATTAAGGTCTATGAGCTGATCATCCATGCCAATTTTCAAGTCTGTAGGGCTTGTGGTTCAGAAGAAGAAGAAGGTTAAAGATTACACAATTTTCACAAAAGTACTACCCTCTCCCCCCTGATGCTCCGCACCTGGTGAATCTACAGTCATGATTTTAGCTATTTATATAAAAGTCCATATGCTGATCATCCATGCCAATATTCAAGACTGAAGGGCTCCTGGTTCCGAAGAAGAAGAAACTTAGTGATAACAAAATTTTCACAAAAGTACTCCCCCCTCCCCCCTGGTGCTCCGCACCTGGCAGCCCAACAGATATTATTTTAGCTATTTTTATTAAGGTCTATGAGCTGATCATCCATGCCAAGTTTCAAGTCTGTAGGGCTTGTGGTTCAGAAGAAGAAGAAGGTTGAAGATTACACAATTTTCACAAAAGTACTACCCTCTCCCCCCTGATGCTCCGCACCTGGTGAATCTACAGTCATGATTTTAGCTATTTATATAAAGGTCCATATGCTGATCATCCATGCCAATATTCAAGACTGAAGGAATCCTGGTTCCGAAGAAGAAGAAACTTAAGGATAACAAAATTTTCACAAAAGTACTCCCCCCTCCCCCCTGGTGCTCCGCACCTGGCAGCCCAACAGATATTATTTTAGCTATTTTTATTAAGATCTATGAACTGATCATCCATGCCAAGTTTCAAGTCTGTAGGGCTTGTGGTTCAGAAGAAGAAGAAGGTTAAAGATTACACAATTTTCACAGAAGTACTACCCTCTCCCCCCTGATGCTCCGCACCTGGTGAATCTACAGTCATGATTTTAGCTATTTATATAAAAGTCCATATGCTGATCATCCATGCCAATATTCAAGACTGAAGGGCTCCTGGTTCCGAAGAAGAAGAAACTTAGTGATAACAAAATTTTCACAAAAGTACTCCCCCCTCCCCCCTGGTGCTCCGCACCTGGCAGCCCAACAGATATTATTTTAGCTATTTTTATTGAGGTCTATGAGCTGATCATCCATGCCAATTTTCAAGTCTGTAGGGCTTGTGGTTCAGAAGAAGAAGAAGGTTAAAGATTACACAATTTTCACAAAAGTACTACCCTCTCCCCCCTGATGCTCCGCACCTGGTGAATCTACAGTCATGATTTTAGCTATTTATATAAAGGGCCATATGCTGATCATCCATGCCAATATTCAAGACTGAAGGGCTCCTGGTTCCGAAGAAGAAGAAACTTAAGGATAACAAAATTTTCACAAAAGTACTCCCCCCTCCCCCCTGGTGCTCCGCACCTGGCAGCCCAACAGATATTATTTTAGCTATTTTTATTAAGATCTATGAACTGATCATCCATGCCAAGTTTCAAGTCTGTAGGGCTTGTGGTTCAGAAGAAGAAGAAGGTTGAAGATTACACAATTTTCACAAAAGTACTACCCTCTCCCCTGATGCTCCGCACCTGGTGAATCTACAGTCATGATTTTAGCTATTTATATAAAGGTCCATATGCTGATCATCCATGCCAATTTTCAAGTCTGTAGGGCTCCTGGTTCCGAAGAAGAAGAAACTTAAAGATTACAAAATTTACCCAAAGTACTACCCCCTCCCCCCTGGTGCTCCGCACCTGGTGACCCAAAAGATATAATTTCAGGTAATTTAATTAAGGTCTATGAGCTGATCCTCCATGCCAAGTTTCAAGTCTGTAGGGCTTGTGGTTCAGAAGAAGAAGAAGGTTTAAGATTACAAAATTTTCACAGAAGTACTACCCTCTCCCCCCTGATGCTCCGCACCTGGTGAGTCTACAGTCATGATTTTAGCTATTCATATAAAGGTCCATATGCTGATCATCCATGCCAATATTCAAGTCTGTAGGGCTCCTGGTTCCGAAGAAGAAGAAACTTAAAGATAACAAAATTTACCCAAAGTACTACCCCCTCCCCCCTGGTGCTCCGCACCTGGTGGCCCAAAAGTTATAATTTTAGCTATTTTTATTCAGGTCTATGAACTGATCATCCATGCCAAGTTTTAAGTCTGTAGGACTACTGGTTGAGAAGAAGAAGAATTTTTAAGATTTTCTTAAAATTTCACCTTTTGTTGCCATAGCAACCAGAATTTTTCATGGATTTCAATTCTTTTAGCTATTTTTGAAGGGGACCACCTAAGCAACATTTCTGTAAAATTTGGAGTTAATTGGCCCAGTAGTTTAGGAGGAGATGTCGTTTAAAGAAATTGTTGACGGACGACGGACGACGACTGACGGACGGACGCCGGACGAAAGGTGATCACAATAGCTCACATGAGCACTTCGTGCTCAGGTGAGCTAAAAACATTTTGTGAATGTTCTTTTGAAGTTATGCTTATACTCAATTACTCATTTAAATGGAGGGAAAATAATTGAATAATTTTTCTGCATGTTTATTGGAGACAAAATTTAGCGGAAAAATCAATGATTGCTCCACTAACGCTCCGCTTAGATTATATCGTGTAAATTGTCAGAAATGAACTATAACTATTACATAAATGTGTTGAAAATGTAAACCAAAACCTGTATTATCTTTCCTGTCAACAATTTATTTCATATTTTTATGTGAAATCAGCTGTAAGGTTTCTCAGATCAAATCAAGACATACAAACAACAAGAGTGGCATAGTCACAATATACGCCGCCACTTTGCTGCTGTAGACACTACTTATTTTTACAGAACCAAATTCAAAATATTTGCAGACTACCTTTTTGGTTTGTCAAGTTCAAACTTTTTGTTATGATTGATTGATTGATTGAATGGGGTTTCACGCCTCTTTAAAATGCAACTAATAATAATAATAAAAAGAACTTTGACATGAAGGCCCCTTTTTCCATGTTGTGGCTGAAATTCACTTAACTGCAACAACATGCACAGAGTCAGGTAACAATGAATATTTCGTAGAAATTTCTTTAAAATATGTTCATAAATAAAGGAGGAGTTGTGTTCACAAGAATTTTTACAAGGAGGCCCCTTTTTCCATGATGCAGCTGTAATTCACCAAACCACGTCTATATAGGCAAGGTCAGGTGACTAGGAATAATCTTTGAAAGATTCATCCAAATCATTCCATAAATGGAGGGAAGTTGCATTCAAAAGAATTCCATGACACTGCTAAAGTCGCCAAGCCATGCTTTCATGCGCATGGTCAGGTGACTAGGAACATTCTGCAAAAAATTCATCCAAATCGGTCAATAAATGAGAGAGGAGTTGCACTCATGAGAAAAGTGAATGTACAGTCATATGGATGGAAGAACAGACAGAGAAGATATTGCCAATATACTACCACCTCAGGGGGCATATAATTAAATTCGCCAAATTAAATTTGTCGACCACTGCTTCAATAACAAGACGACCATGATGTTCCTTTATCGCTCACCTTTGTTTCTTAGTCAGAATTGATAATTATAAAATTTTCCAGTAAAAGTCATAATTTATTTGTTAAAGTGTAAACAAGAAAATTGCCATTAATGCCCCTTTTCCTGTGATAGGACATGGATCATTCCCATTTTAGATAGGGTTCATCCTTTTGACTTAACAAACATTCTGACAAAATTCATGATGATTGGACCATATTTGAGGCCTCTATAGAGTTATCAAGAACATTGTCTTTTAGGCCCCTTTTCCCGTGATATGGCATGGATCCTTCCAATTTTCAAAAGGGTTCATCCCTATAACCTGACAAACATTCTGACCTAGTTTCATGACAATTGGACCATATTTGTGGCCTCTAAGTGTAAACAAGAAAATTGTCTTTTAGACCCATTTTCCTGTGATATGACATGGATCCTTCCCATTCTAAATAGGCTTCATCCTTGTTACCTGGAGAACATTCTGACAAAGTTTCATGATGATTGGACCATATTTGTGGCCTCTATAGAGTTATCAAGAAAATTGTCCTTTAGGCCCCTTTTTCAGTGATATTGCACGGATCCTTCCCATTTTCAATAGGGTACATCCTTGCGACCTGGAGAACATTCTGACAAAGTTTCATGATTATTGGTCCATATTTGTGGCCTCTAGAGTGTTAACACTTAAATTGTTGACGTCTGACGACAGACAACGGACATCCAATGAACACAAAAGCTCACCTTGAGCATGATGCGCTCAGGTGAGCTAAAAATCTGAATATGTGTATTGAAAGCTGATTCAGTTTTCTAAATGTGACCTATCACCCAAAAGGGATTATCTTGGTAATGAAAAATGTGTTGAACCCACAGATTAACCCTTTGCTGTTTAATCCCTGCTTTTTATGTGCATATGATTTTTTGATTGAGAAAACATTGTGAAAAAAGAAGAAATTGCTTCTGACAAGCAATTTCTTCTTTTTCCACATTATTTTCTACCCTACTGAATGGTTATTTTTCAACTTCAATCCACTTTAAAATATGATTTACAAAACCTTTGAATTTGGACAGGTCAAAATTTTGTAAAACAGGAAAGGGTTAAAATACACTGTACTGGTTTTCTGAATCTAGGATGATCAATCTACCTTCCCATGAAACATTTTTTCGAAATGCATCTTCTGGTTTACCAATAATAGAATTAATCTCTTTTTTCAAATATCTATTTGTACTAAATTCCCAGATGGTCCCTTCTTGCATGACGGTTCACATATAATTAACCCGTATTTTGTTTAATTTAAAGCTTGATACAACCATTCTTGCTCAAGTTTTTCCTACAATATTTAGTTAGAAAGCAGCCAGTCCAGGCTAAGGTCAGACTGCATGGCAATGCAGGCTGCTATTAGTCTGTTCTGCCTGTCAAAGCTTTGTCTTATGTGGAAACATGTTGTGAATAATTCTATTCTGAATTGTCCCAGACGTAAGTAATGACATGGTGACAAACATTAAGGCATAATTATTGAAGCATCATCTGGCATACGGGTCAGATATGCTCATATCTCGATCACAGGGAAATGATAAGGTAATATATAATACATACTTTTGTGTTTTGTATGAAAAAAAAAATCTAAGGAGATGTGGGGAATTGACAATTGTCGAGGTTCTGCCGAGACAATTATCAATTCCCACAACCGAGTTATTTTTTCATACAGTACACTTAGTACGTGTTACATTTACCTTATAACCTCTTTTTGCCTTTTTTTGTCAATGTTTCTAACAGAAATGCAAATCTCTATAAATATCGGCATTACATCATTTCTCTAAAAAAAATTCATGTGATATCATAAGAAATACCATATGGGATATATTTCACTAGGATATTTGTATATTTATAAGATAAATTACATGACACGTCCCTGTCTTCAGCTTTTCCACAAAATGGATGTAAAGAAAAACACATTGACACAAATTAAGGCAAATTAAGACATTATTATTGAAGCATTATCTGACATTCGGGTCAGATATGCTCATATCTCGATCACAGGGAAATGATATGGTAATATATAATACGTACTTTTGTGTTTTGTATGAAAAAAAAATGTAATGAGGTTGGGGGAATTGATAAATGTTGAGGCTCTGCCGAGACATTTATCAATTCCCACAACCGAGTTAGATACTTTTAATACAATACACTAAGTGTGTATTATATTTATCTTATAACCTCAATATTTTATAACAGAAATGCAAATTTCTAAAAATAACCACATTACATCATTGCTTTAAAACAAGAGCACCGCAAGCCAGTGCCAACGTTCAGCTGTTTATTATTTGTAAGGCAAAATTCAAATATATGAACTTGTAATTTACAGAAAGGTCTTGTCCAAGGCAATGATCATGTGAAATATGATGGCTCTTTGACCTACCATTCAAAAGTTAGGGCAAGGTTAAATCTTTTTTAAGAAATTTGACCTTGAAAAATGACCTTGACCTTCATTGATGACCTTGAACTTGGTATCAACAGAAAGGTTTTGTCCCAAGCAATGACCATGTGAAATATGAAGGCTCTGATTTACAATTCAAAAATTACGACAAAGGTTAAATTTTTGAAAGAAATTTGATCTTGAAAAATGACCTTGATCTTGACTGATGACCTTGAACTTGGTACCTACAGAAAGCCCTTGTCCAAAGCAATAATAATGTGAAATATGAAGGCTCTATTATGACTTACCATTCAAAGGTTACAACCAAGATTTAAATTTTTAAAGAAATTTGACCTGAAAAATGACCTTGACATTGACTGATGACCTTGAACTTGGTACCTACAGAAAGGCTTTGTCCCAAGCAATAATCATGTGAAATATGAAGTCTCTATTACTTACCATTCAAAAGTTATAAACAAGGTTAAAGTTTGTCACGCCAATGCCAACGCTGACGACAACGCGGAAGACCCCAAAATGATCATAATACCTCGGGTTTTCTTCGAAAACAGCCGAGCTAAAAATCCATATAATGTTATACAAAATATCACACGAGTATTTGTATAGTTATAAGATAAATTTCATAACAAGTCCCTATCTCCAGCTTCTCTACAAAATAGACGCAAGTAATGACACGTTAACACACTATAGGCATAATTATTGAAGCATCATCTGACATTTGGGTCAGATATGCTCATATCTGGATCACAGGTAAATGATATGGTAATTGCGTAACGAGTCCCGGACTTCAACTTTTCCACAAAATGGACGTTTTCTGAGCCAGATGTGAAAAATGACACTCGACCTGAAATAGATATAAACACAGGCAAAGATAGATAGGGTAATTTGGCCTTCAGATTTCAAAATGCATAAATAGTTACAAAAGTCTAATGTTGTGGGCATTCATTGGGATTCTTCACTGTTGATGAATTTGTTGAAATTTACATGTTTAAGGGGAGATAATTCAGCAACTAATTATTGTAAGGGCTTAACAATTGCAGGTGCACAACTTCAAATGCAGATATACATTATCCTCTGTGTACTGCTAAAATCTCGTAACTACAGCTTGTTTTAAGCTGTAGTGACGAGGTTTTAGTAGGTAATCAAAGTTATGTTTCTCAGACAAAAAGAGCTACAGAAAGACCAACTGACAGTCAAGCTGACTTCTTTTTACTCCCTAAACATTATTAGTTTTACGGTTTCTTGCCGGGGTATATGACGATTTATTCCCGGCTGGAAAAAATGATGCCGTAAGCGAGGCTTGACATCATTTTTACTGCCGGGAATAAATCATCATATACCCAGGCAAGAAAACGTATTATAAATTTATTATACTTCAAAGTTTTAGGGCTAAATATCTGTCTTTCGATTTTTTGTCTATGTTCACTGCGAGGCACCCTAAGGAAACAATAGAAGTTATACCTGAGTGGCAGTAGATATCAATGTTTGTCAGGTCAGCATTTACCAATGAAAATGCTAGAATTTTCTTTGCAGTATAACATAATTGGAGGGTATGATTAATTATAGTCATTTGAATAAAACTCTTTGCAAAATAAGCATAAAATCAAAGTGCTAAAAACACTGGAGGCTACCAATTTTTAGTGAGTATTGATTAGGGAAATGCATTGTTTACCTCCTTTCTTATTTAAAAAGGAAAATCAGTTGGTATAGACTAAGATCAGACTGCACAAATGTGCTAAAGTAGGAGTATTCTGGATTCAGCATGACAAGGGTTAATGGTTTGACTGATTTCCTTTTCATCGAGGGCAGGGACTTTGAAGAACCATATTTTTTAGGGACTCAGAGTTCAACATAAACATAAATACAATAATGAATCTTTATCATTTAAGCACTCAATGAAATTGTCTCAACAAGACCTTTTCAACAAGTACACATATCAAAGCCCTGAAGGGCCTGAAAGTCGCTTCAACAGATGTATTAGTTAAACAAGACTTGCTTTTTATGACCCTATCAGAGAAGGCTTTAAAAAGTATTGAAGGAAAGGAAATTAATATTGAATTGTAGATAACAAGAGATGTTTGTCTCTTAAAAATTAGATCTATGAGCAGCAGAGTAATGGTGAAATGCGTTTCTATTAGGGACGTCAAAACCAGGTCTTGTTTGGGAAAGGGTTAAGGATTAGAACCCAATAAATTCAGATTAATTTAAACAAGAAAAATGCAAGTTAAGAATCTAATGTTCAGTTCAAATTATATCTAATTCCTGTGAGTAAGTATACAAATTAATAAAAATGCAATTTAAGATTAATAAGGAATACAATATTTCAAACTGCTGTGTAACAACAATTCAAGAAAAGTAAGGAAATATATTTCAAACTCCTGTATAAGGATGAGGTTCAAACTCCTGAGTAAGGACAAAATTCAAGGAAGAAAATAATTATGGATCACTCCAGAATATATTTCAAACCCCTGTGCAAGGATATTTCAAGAAAAGTAAGGAAATATATTTCAAACTCCTGTATAAGGATGAGGTTCAAACTCATGAGTAAGGACAAAATTCAAGGAAGAAAATAATTATGGATCACTCCAGAATATATTTCAAACTCCTGTACAAGAATATAAGGATATGAATCTAGGATAACAAAATTTTCAAGAGTTCCTGGTTGGGAAGGGGGGGGGGTCATTTGGCTTTGATTAGATGATAATTCCACTATTTTGTGATTGAATGTCTGTATGAAAAAAAGGCTACATGAGGGGGTGTGGATCTGCAATTGACTTTAATCCAAAGAAAATGTCAGAATACATTTCATGAAAATTAGTCAGAATACAATTTTCAAATTCAGTAAACAGGTAATAGAAGAACTTCTTTTAATGATCATATAACAATGAATGATTTTAGCAATACCCTCAAACAGCTGTGAATATTATTAGATCTACCTAAAGAAGACCATCAATGCTTCATTATTTTGCAAACTGAAAAGCATTAAAAATAATTTTCTCTTCTCCTCTAAATGTTTCCCAAACTAATGTGTTGTTTTTTGGCGAGTTAAGAAATCAATGCATTTCGCCGTTCTTTGTTTTTCTTTATAGGGAATGTTTTGGAATCATTAATTACCCAATCGGGTGGACCCGTCCACTCGCTACTGCGTTTGAAAAAAAAAATCCATTTGAAAATTATGAATGAAAACGAAAGTCGGACTTAGTAGATATCGGACATTTACATTCGTCGTTCTATCGTCATAAAGTAACCAGAGAACGTTTTTTCACCAGGCAATAACTTCACCAATTCACTTTCTTAGTCATTCAAGTCATGATTTTGAAACTACAATTTATTAACCCTTTACTACACAATCCAAGGTTTTAGTCACCAGAATGATCATCTAAAGGAAAACATTGGTTGAAAAGAAGGAATTGCTTGTATAAAACATTTTCTTCTTTTATCCCAATTCTTTTTACATTTATTTTATTCATTTTTGGAGATGGGCTCAGTAGATGACAAAACTTTTCCCGATTCAGTTTAAAACCATTGACTAGTACAGAAGCAAGTCTTTGAAACAGTTATATCTTTTTGCTAGAAGTTAAAAAGATGTCAAAAAATGTTATTATATTTATTTAGACTTTACAAAATCTCAACATATACCGGTAAGTCTATGCCACGATTCTCTGTCCAGATGTTGTCAATTGAGAGAAAAGTTCAGAATTGATATTCATTACAAAAGATTGTATGTTTTAACTGCATTGGTTATCTCTTTTTCTTATTTTCTTTTTCTTAGATTGAAATAATTAAACTTTCCGAACCACCTGTCTCTTGATTTGTGTTCATTTTTTTTTACTTCAACACATGTCTGATCAGTAGGCTGATCCGGAGCTTTCTATTTTCGAAATACATTATCAAACGGAATTAAGCATATGCTCGGCGTTTCAGAGATTCACCGCTAGTGATATTTCATTCCGTATTTTTCCGGAACACTTCTTTTATTAATAATTGTTTTTACTCAAATTACTCATCTTACAAAAGGTAAAAAAGATTCGGGACAGTTCGAAGGACACGGACTAATCATTTACTTGTTATGAATAAATCGGGTCGATTATGTTGTCTTACTATTGCCTTCGTCTAATTGGGGCCCTACTCGAATTCAATTACCGGTATATAATTAGTGAATTAACTGCTTCAAGCAAAATATTAATGGTTCACATGTTTCATTTATACATAATAATCGCCAAACCACATCGCCGGGCAGAGTCTAGATTCCATTCATTGATAGTCAAGCTCCGCCTACAAGGTCTACGAATAACCGATTACGATTGGCTGTTGGCGTCAATTAACGCCACGCCTACCGCACCTGTTTATCGGACTTCAGATATGGCTATTATCGATCTTTCACGCGACAGTTAATACATGTTATACACAGCCGAGAGGTTACAAGTCGGGATGCGTGCCTCAGAGAAACTCGTCGTCCGGTGGAATCCTTTGATAGGATTTTTTGTCGTCCGCTGAGAGAAGTTGTCGTCTCAGACGACACTGCTGTCGTCTCCGAGAGCCCTGCTTGATCGATATGAGAGCGCGTCTGTATTACTGCGCATGAGTGAACTATTTTTTCGCTGCTTTCAACGAAAACCCGCAACTGTATATAAAAACAAATTGTGGTTATGAGGTTTTCGATGTGATTCTTTTTCTGAAACGTGTCTGTACTACTGCGTCTGTATTACTGCGCATAGTGCACTATTTTTTCAATGGTTTACGAAAAAAACTCGTAACTGCATATTAAACAAGGTGTGGTTACGGTGCTTTTTGTTTGTTTGTTTTTTGAAATTCTTTCTCTGTCTCATATGGCGTTTAAGAAATATGATGTATATTTCTTCTACAACTTTCATGCGATCGCAAAATGTGGCATTATTTCGTTATGTTTATTACCATAAAGTGCGGACAAGAAATCAGAGATCTACTTTGTCTCAAAACAGAAATACAGAAGACGTTAAGAGGTCCGTCTATGACCTTTGACCTGTCCAGAAAACTTCGTACAGCCACAATAAGTCGCAGCGCGAGCGCAAGCGACTTAAAAAAGGAGTTTATTGCAGGGGTTTTGATTTGTTGAGATCATAAGTCCATTTACTCCATCTTTATGTACCTCTGTGTCTGTGTTGAAGGTGACTTTACCCTTATCCCCTATTGAATTTAAATTAAAATCTAATTTTTTAAAATATTTTTAGGCGACTTGCACAAGCCTTCCAACAGCTATTAAGTATAAAGCAGTCAGTCTAGGCTAGCATCAGGCTGCACAATATATTTACAATACAATAAAGTTAACAATATATGTATATGACCTACCTAATCTTGGTTCTACTGTTCTATTGACATCTTTATCGACGAATATAAACCTTCCTCCAGTAAAATCTTTATTGTAGGTACTTAAATACAACAATGATGTGTAGTGGAATGATCCATAGGTTATCTGTGAATAGAATAATAACAATGGACAATAATTTCTCAGTTTTGTTTCTATCATATTTGAAAATATTTCAAATTTATGAGCATGAAACATTAGATCTTTAGGAGAATTATAAGGAGTAGTGCATCTCTAATCTTTAAATAGAAATACATACATTTACCATTGTAATAAGATTTTACTTAAGGACGATTTCTAGAATTAATTTTCTGAGATAGAATTTTTTTATTTTTTCATATTTTGTAGATTAAAGTATGCCGATTGCAAAAATGGAAAGAAAAAAGGGGGTCACCGAATCAGATTTTTCGTCAAACGTCAAAGAATGTCATAGGTATCTTGTAAATTTTTGTCCGATTTTTCGCCGATTTTCATTTCTTGGTAATTACATAAAACCGTAACACAATCATATCTAATCAAACAACTAATATCAATTCTATTTTAATTTCATAGATAGGAAGTTATTTGCACTAAATCTAATATACAATTATCGATTGAAAGGAAAAATAATGATTTTTTACGTATTTTTTCCAAATGCGTAAAAACTAATACATCGAAAATGAACGAGAATATTTTCAAAATTTATAAATTTTGATCAAATTTCTCAAAAACTCTGAGATAGAAAATTTTATTTTTTCTATATTTTGTAGAAAATTATATGTTCGTGTGAAATTGATATAAAAAGGGTATGGTCACCGTGCTAATTATTGAGAAAAAAATGCAAAATTCTAGGTCATCCAGTTTTGACGCTAAGGAAAAAAACACTCCAGATTCTTTTTCTCGTACCAATTTTATGTACAAATTCAATGATATTCAATCCTTCTTAAATTAATCGATTATGGAGTTGAATTCCTCAGCAATTAGGGTATCACTTTGTTTGCGGCAACGAATCCCAAGGTCAAATCATATGAAAAGGTCAAGGTCATATGTCAAGGCAAACGTTA
Organism: Fragum whitleyi; assembly: GCA_948146395.1. Lineage (NCBI taxonomy): Eukaryota > Metazoa > Mollusca > Bivalvia > Cardiida > Cardiidae > Fragum > Fragum whitleyi. The sequence continues at coordinate 66,387,465 of OX411545.1, forward strand.
CATAAATCACGCAAAAATCTAGTGTTTTCAAAAATCTTCAAGCCTGTTGAAAATGAATACTCACATATGGAATTATAATTGATCTTGTCAATAAGCATCATCAAATTCCCTGATCGAAGTCATATGATGAGATCAAGGTCATCTATCTCGCTCACACCCCCATCCCCCAATAAAATTTCAAATACACCCAGGTCGTGTTAAAAAAATAATTCAAAAATTGAAAATTAAAAATCTGACAAGATCATTTGATAACGACAGACCGTTTGTCAAGGTAAATCTTTCAAAAATTAACCCCGTCAAAATGAAATGTGACAGTTCCATGTAGCTATCGGATATACGACTAATAACGTTGTTTGGTGTCTGATTATGCGCGGGAACGTTAACGTCACAAATACCCACAAAAACGACGCTGACGTCATATCCTTTATTTCTATAAAATAAAATGGCTACGGTAATTTTATATATCAATGTTTTAGTGATAGGATTAATTATTCGTCTTCATGAAAGCAATTTCCGCGAAATATAGAAATTTACATTGGTTTTGTAGTGTTTTTGTTACGTCCGAGATAAGTGCAAGTTTGGAGCGCTTTCTCCTTTTTGAAGAGTTCGATGCGCAAAGACGTTGCGCAAGAACGAACTCCCGAAATCGTCCTTAAAGGTGAAAAGAAAATACTTCCAAGTCAAAGAAGGTAAAAACTTTTTTACATATCTGTTGGTCTATCCACCTCAATTATATCAATTCATCAATGATCATTCACTACCTCATAACTGCAGCTCATGCAAACTAAAATGTCATTTCTTTTTACCAAAGAGATGCTGGACAGAGAAGAAGTACTTGGGTCTTTGAAAAGGACTTCCAGAAAGAACAGACATATACCAAAATGTCTTATTTCACAGTAGATAGCTGAGCAGATTATTGAAAACAAGAGGACCATGATAGTCCTATATCGCTCACCTTCGTCCCTTCGAGTCCTCCCTTAGCAAATTTAAATGCTTTAAAGATCTTTGAATGACCATTAGATTATTCAAAGAAAGACATTATTCTATTCCTATGATCCCTGCATAAGTTTCTAGCCTTTTCTAAACAAGTTTCATGTGACCTGGCCAACATTCTGCCCAAGTTTCATGACTATTGAACCAAATTTGTGGCCTCTGGAGACAAGAGTGAAAACATAAATTGTCACTTCCCTATTCCCATGATCTGATGTGTATCCTTCCCATTTTCAATAGGGTTCATCCTTGTGACCTGGCCAACATCCTGATTAAGTTCCTTGGAGATTGGGCCATATTTGAGGCCTCTAGAGTGTGAACATGAAAATTGTCATTAAGGTCCCTTTTACCATGATATGGCATGGATCCTTCCCATATTCAATAGGACTCATTCTTGTGACCTGGCCAACATTCTGACCAAGTTTCATGAAGATTGGGCCAGATTTGTAGCCTCCGAGATGTAAACATGAGAATTAGCAATAAGGCCCCTTTTCCCTTGATATGGCATGAATCCTTGCCATTTTCAATAGGATTCATCTTTGTGACCTAGCCAACATTCTGACCAAGTTTCATGAAGATTGGGCCATATTTGTGGCCTCTAGAGTGTAAACAAGAAAATTGTCTCTAAGGCCCCTTTTCCCTTGATATGGCATGGATCCTTCCCATTTTTAATAGGGTTCATCCTTGTGACCTGGCCAACATCCTGATTAAGTTCCTTTGAGATTGGGCCATATTTGAGGCCTCTAGAGTGTGAACAAGAAAATTGTCATTAAGGTCCCTTTTACCATGATATGGCATGGATCCTTCCCATATTCAATAGGACTCATTCTTGTGACCTGGCCAACATTCTGACCAAGTTTCATGAAGATTGGGCCAGATTTGTAGCCTCCAAGATGTAAACATGAGAATTAGCAATAAGGCCCCTTTTCCCTTGATATGGCATGAATCCTTGCCATTTTCAATAGGATTCATCTTTGTGACCTAGCCAACATTCTGACCAAGTTTCATGAAGATTGGGCCATATTTGTGGCCTCTAGAGTGTAAATAAGAAAATTGTCTCTAAGGCCCCTTTTCCCTTGATATGGCATGGATCCTTCCCATTTTCAATAGGGTTCATCCTTGTGACCTGGCCAACATCCTGATTAAGTTCCTTGGAGATTGGGCCATATTTGAGGCCTCTAGAGTGTCAACAAGAAAATTGTCATTAAGGTCCCTTTTACCATGATATGGCATGGATCCTTCCCATATTCAATAGGACTCATTCTTGTGACCTGGCCAACATTCTGACCAAGTTTCATGAAGATTGGGCCAGATTTGTAGCCTTCAAGATGTAAACAAGAGAATTAGCAATAAGGCCCCTTTTCCCTTGATATGGCATGGATCCTTACCATTTTCAATAGGATTCATCTTTGTGACCTACTCAACATTCTGACCAAGTTTCATGAAGATTGGCTATATTTGTGGCCTCTAGAGTGTAAATAAGAAAATTGTCTCTAAGGCCCCTTTTCCCTTGATATGGCATGGATCCTACCCATTTTCAATAGGATTCATTCTTGTGACCTGGCCAAAAATCTGGCCAAGTTTCGTGAAGATTGGGCCATATTTGTGGCCTCTAGAGTGTAAACACTAAGATTGTTGATGCAGGTCGACAGACGACACACGACGGACATTCAATGTTCACAAAAGCTCACCTTGAGCACAATGTGCTCAGGTGAGCTAAAAAAATGCACTTGGTGAAACAAACTTGATACTGGGAATGTAGGTTCAGAAAGATGAATGATTACATTACATTTTGTTGTCAAGTCAAAATTTAAATAAGGTGATCGAAAAGGCAGCTAATTTTTCAAACAGACACCAATAAAATACTGATCAGCAAAGAATGAAAAGTACCAACTCTGGTCAGACGGCGCAGACAGTGCAGTTTGACCGGGGTCAGAACTTTTTTTTACTTTTGACCTTTTTCTGAATCTAGAATGATCACTTCACCTTCCTATGTATATATTTTCATAATTCCACCTAGGGTTGAACTCTGCTACATAGAAAACAACATGTTAATGCATTAAAATATCAATGTTATCTAGTCAAGGTTGGGAGAATTGAACATGACCAGGACTTGCCAAGTCATTTAATTTCTCGCAACCGAGATCATTTAACATTTAAATTTTAAGACACTTACATGTTATTCTATTTATCATGCAACCTTTTCTCACCCTTAATTATGATAAACCCTTAAAAACCAAAGAAGTTCAGTAAAAAGTGTAAGCATTTTTTTCTAAAAATAGACTGTCGGATATCTTGTTATGTTTACAGGCAGGCAATTTCTGGTCAATACAGGCTTAATTGCATGATAAAATTCTTTTTCACATACATGCTTTTAATTTTGGGAGATTTTTTTTACATGACAATTCACATTTATGACCTATCACGCAAAAAGAGCCCATCTGGGAACTTCGTAAAATGAATATTTGAAAAAAAGATTGGCTCTAGAACAGGCCAACCAGAAGTTGCATTTCGAAAAATTCTTTCACAGGAAGGTAGATTGAATAATCTAGATTCAGAAAATTAGTGAAGTACTCTAAGTTTTTCACCCTAGTCAGTCTGCCCAATCCATGCAGTCTGAAAAGGGGTGACATGTAACACTCTACCCAGATGGTCCCTTTTCAAGAGACAGGGCACAATTGACCCTTTGCTGTTTAATCCCTGCTTTTTACGTGCCTGTTATTCTATGATTGAGAAAACATTGTGAAAAAAAGAAGAAACTGCTTCTGACAAGCAATTTCTTCTTTTTCCACACTATTTTCTACCCTACAGAATGGTTATTTTTCAAATTAAATCCGCTTTAAATTTTCGTCTGCAAAACCTTTGAATTTGGACAGGTCCAAAATTTTGTAAAACAGGAAAGTGTTAAAATTACTTCTTGCACAAAGAACCATGCTCACCTTATCTATGTGAGGATGCCAATATTCATCATGGACAGTTTTAGCCTCTGTGATGTTCATCCGTGAGAAAAATGTGGGCTTTGTTAAATACAGCTTGGTGATTGGAATGTTAAAATGGTCAGATATTGCTTGATGTATCTTGTTTTTGACCTGTCTGAAATGAAAATAGTTGTGACATACTTTTTTATTTAACCAGATATGAAACTCTAACTTAGCTCATAGCCCAGGTTTTTGACAACAGGTAGGAAGTCATTCAAGATCCACATGATAAATGTATAATAGGTACTTAGTGTTTTGTATGAAAAAAATATCTATTGAGGTTTGGGGAAAGGATATTTGTAAAGGTTATGCAATTATCAATTCCCACAGCCTATCAATATTTTTTCATACAATACACTTAGTACATGTTATATTTATATCATAAACTCAATTTGCATTGTTTTTGTTGAAGTTTCGAACAGAAATGCAATTCTCTAAAAATAGCTGCATTATGTCATTATTCAAAAATTTTCCATGTGATATCATAAAAAATATCAAATGGGATGTTATCACATGGAAATTTATATGGTTATAAGATAAATGATGCAGATAAATGAATGAAAAAGTCTTATTTTTGACGATGAAAAAATTTACATAAGTAACATTGGCCTTAAAACAACAGCTATGGAGCCCATATAAAGTGCAAATATCTACATGCTTATAGCCCTTTTTAGTACAGTTAAACTTGATTTGAACTAAGTATAGTATTTCAAACTTGACCAAGTGTTAGACGATTTGATAGACATACATAAATCTGACAACACATTTTTTTTACCACTCTTTGTCACATAAATAAGCATGAGATTACAGCTGAAATACATAGACTTTCGTAATGCTGTAAATTGTTTGTTTGTTTGCATGGGTTTTTACACCCCTTTCAACATTACAGCTACTGGAGCACAATTGATTCCTGGTATTTTTCTAACCAGCACTACCATTACACCCTTTCACAGCCTCCAGATGCTATCCTACATAGGTCTATGATTATTGACCCATCGGTGGGAGACAAATAGTTGGAAAAAATGTCATGCTGTAAAAGTAAAAGAACCTTACAAAATTGTGTTAAAGTCAAATTGATAAAAGTACTGATTGCATAATAAATAAAATAAATGTTCAACTTTTTAGGTTTCAGATGATAAAGACTAAGATCAGGCTGCACAATTGTGCAGGCTGATCTTTGTTTTTACCTCTTTCCAAAATATTTCAGAAACATACTGGGTACAGCATGATACAGGTGAAATTAATTCCAGTTAATCCTTTCTGCAAAAAAGTCCTTTAAACAATCACATTTTGTACACATTTCCTATACTTTCTTGAGTGGGTTAAATCCCATTTGGTCTACTCCCATTTCCAAAGACAATTTAAAACCTTAAAAAAACCCCACGAATAATAGTTGACGAAATGGGATACTTGTGCAAAACAGTTTGTTTGTTTGAATGGGTTTTACGCCGCTTTCAACAATTTTGCAGTTATATCTCCGCGGCCAGAGCACCTAACAATGGATTCCTGTGTTTCTTTCACCTGTACTACCATTACACCCTTTCCTAGCCTCGGACTGCTATCTCACATAGGTTTACGATTATCTACCCATTGGTGAGAGACAAATGTCGGAAAGGATACCGGGGGTTGTGCAAAACAGGAGTAGACAAAATGGGACTAGTGCCCAAATTATTAGACAAAATGGGAATAGACAAAATGGGAGTTGACCAAAATAATTAATGATGTCACCCTTGATTGAAAAGATGCTTTCTTACCTGTATATTGTAAAATCTCTCTCTGTAAACATATCTTCTTCAGATAAAATACTGAAATAAATTAAGTTACTTTTTTAGACTCAAGATTATAAAAGAAAATGAATTTGTACCAATGACCAATAGGAAAGTCACCTTGAGCTTGAATTCACCATATCTTTCGGCAAAATACCCTGTTTGGCTGATAAAGAAAAACAGATGTATGTTTTTATTATATTTTTTTTCAAGTACTTTTTATTTCCAAATTCAATCCTTTCCTTGTTTTTAGAACAATTCTGGATATGTTAGTGAAACACGAAAGTGCCGAACAAATTTTTCTACAAGGAAATCAAGTATTGTTGATTTGACCTGGTTAACTTAAATGGCCTTGAACTAAGCAATCTAATATTGTTCAATTAAGTCTAACATCCTACATCATATAATTTTGTCTTGATTTTGCTTTTTAATTCATTCAATAATATTCAGATGTTCCGTAAAATTTCACTAATTTTGTCCTAGATGAGCTTGACCCGGTCAAATAACCTTGAAATTGGTATCTGCTGGTGCATATAATTAGTTCAAGCCTGTTTATTATACATTGATTGCAAAACAAGTTCTTACAACTTAGATAAATCCCTCTTGATTGTGCTTCCTGGAAAACTCACTAGTACTTGCGCTAAATGTGTGGACTAATGAAAGAACTAAGATCGATAGCCACTCCCAGCAATGGAATTCAGGACATTTGGGTCAAGAGGCCAATGCTTTACCTCTAGACCACAGATACCACACAGATGCATATAATTGATATCTATCATCGTGCCAAATATGAACACTAGCTTTAATAGAATTGAATTTAATGAACAAGAGGACCATGATGGTCCTAGATCGCTCACCTGAGTCCCTTTGACCCCTGGGACATCACATCATTTAAACAGGCAGATGTCATAAAGGAGATAATTTCTACACCAAACCAAGTGTCAAGAAGTTCCGGCCAAAAATGTACCCTCTTGAGTTATAACAAGAAAATTATCATTAAGGTTCCCTTTCCTGTGATATGCCATGGTACCTTTCCATTTTCAAAAGAGTTAATCTTTGTGACTTGACCAACATATACTGACTAAGTTTCATGAAGATTGAGCCATATTTGTGGCCTCTAGAGCGTTAACAAGATAACTGTCATTAAGGTGGCAATGGACAGCGGCCTCCCGACTCTATAAACCGGAAGAGGGTTTTCGTTTATTTTACGGCTTTTTTTGCGCGTTGTTTAAAAAGACCGGTTTTCGTAAGATTCTACTTATGGAAATAACGTAGAATAATGATAGTAAAACTTCATCATTTAGCTTCTTTTCAACATTTGATATTACTGAATAACTGGATAATTAAATTTACCAATAAAAATGCGTTAAAACCGTCATTCGATCAGGGGGGCACACTGGAAAATAACGAAAAACTTTCTTATTTGCATGGAAAGGTATGCTGAATTTTTACCAAATAAAGGAAAAATATGGATTATAAACATATCGGAAAATAAGAAAAATTCATTCGGTAATTTCTTCAAAAAATAGGTTTTTGTGGCATTTTTACCTAGTAAAAATTACAAAAATTGGTGCATTTTTAACTTTTGAAAGCAAATTGTGCAAATGCAATTGATCAAAGAGAAATTTTCTTGTCAATAGTCATTGTGTACATGTATAAGGTCTATCAAAATGTATATGTTTTATAGCTATAACTTAGTACAGGGTTTATACTAGACCTAAAACGAATATAACTGTTTTACTGAAAAATGGCCTATACCACTCAAGGGCAGATAACTCTAGCATGAAAACGAGCATGGAAAGGTACCTTCAAATTTTGATATAATGACTACACAATGTTAATCTACAACATATGTGACCAAGAAAAAAATTCATTGGGCAGAAAAAAATGACGCCATGTGTCCATTGCTACCTTAAGGCCACTTTTCCCATGATATTACATGGATCCTTCTCATTTTCAAAAAGGGTTCATCCTTATAATTTGGCCAACATTCTGACCAAGTTTCATGAGGATTGGGCCATATTTGTGGCCTCTATCGACAGACGACAGACGACACACGACAGACGATGCACGACGGACATTCAATGACCACAAAAGCTCACCTTCAGCACGATGTGCTCAGGTGAGCTAAAAATAGGATGGATTTTTTTGGTTAAGTTTGCCAATTTTGACCTTGTTAGAATACCTTGACCTGGCAAAAATGACATTGAACTTGATATAAACGGATGCATATAATTGATATCAGTGAGCATGATATCAGTCAGCATGCCAAATATTAGCACTGTAGCTTTAACAATTTCAAAGATATTTCCCAATGTTAAGTTTTGCAGACAGGCAGTCACCAGTAAAACAATTTCTTTAATGATTTTCGGTGGTTTATCGAGAAATAACGGTAGATAATCACTTGATAATCTCACCGCAAAAGCAGTGAAATTATCAACAACTTATACCCTGCTTTTGTGTATTTCATCCAATCTGACATCATCTATGCTGGCTGAAATAAGTGACGTCACAATGAACGTTGCATAGCAATCACGCGCAAAATGAAGCGGTTTACCAAAATATGTCCTCAAAATTTCACATTTTGTCTCATTTTTGCATTAAAGAAATAGAATAATCGTTTGTTTTTCGAGTAAGATCGATTAATGGTTCATTTCATGAACAACAAAAGCTATATTTTCACTCTTGAAAATATAGCTTTTGTTGTTCACTCAATGAAATATAAATCGATCTTACACTTTAATAAACAATTATCCTCTATTTAACTATTTATAGATATAGGGTCACAAAGACTACTGTCAGAAAGTAATACACAAGAAAAGTGTGTGTGTGTATTCGTAGGATTTAGGTCCCTCCGTGCTCTAGGCATATATGGTATGGACCATGAGAGAGAAAGAATCGGATACAAGGAGATCCGGGTTCATATGCCCCTAGCTCTTCTACGAAAAGACCTCCTTGGTTCTTTAACGTGCCCAGTGTAAAGCACCGATACACGCGAAGCTACCTCTGGGTTTCTTACCACTTCACTTCTTGTTGGGCGGAGGATAGCAAGCATCCTTGAAAATTCCTGCCGCGTTCGGGATTCGAACCACGGACCTTAGGATTGGTAGTCTTGTGTTTTACCACTAGACCACCGAGCCGCCCTACAAGAAAAGTGGACCCAGAGACTAAGTTTTTAAGGGGCATAACTCAGGCAAAAATCAACAAACCGTAAAATCCTTCCTTCATGCACATCTACCAATTGAGGTGATAACATTGACCAAGTTCCAAGACAATCCAGCCAGAAACTTAGGAGGAGTTGGGTTGACAAGTAAAGTGGACCTAGAGACTAAGTTAGTAAGGGGCATAACTCAGGCAAAAATCCATGAACCGTAAAATCCTTCCTTCATGCACATCTACCAATTGAGGTGATAACATTGACCAAGTTTCAAGAAGATCCAGCCAGAAGTTTAGGAGGAGTTGCGTTGACAAGAAAAGTGGATGGACGGACGGATGGATGATGGATGGATGGACAGACAGACAAAGAAGATGACGCCAATATACGTCCGCCTCCGGCGGCGTATAAAAAGACCATTACCTGTAAATATTGATGAATTTATCATTTTTAGACAAGGCACCTGAATGAAGATCTAGAATTGAAGCCTGAAAAGAAAAGAAAATGAATTGATTAACCCTTGTCCTGCTGTTCAAGCTATTTTTCTGTGATAAACAAACTTTAATAAGCTGCTTTGCTAAGATCAGCCTGCACAGATGTGCAGTCAGATCTGAGCCCAAAAAGCCTGCTTTATACTTCATTCTTGTGGAAGAACTAGCTGTAATGTCCCAATATATGACATTTTTTTAGAAATAAATTAAAGTTCAACAGGAGAACTTAAGGATTAAGAAATTCATAACTAAAGAAACAGCTAAAAAATGAGAACGGTAGATTTTGGCCCTGTAAAATGGACTTTTCTTATTTCTAATGATCTCAATGATACCAAGTTTTCATGGGCACCCTTATTCCCTTCTCTCAATTTGTACAAAGAATATTTTTATAACTTTGCCACTTTTTGAAAGAATGCCTTTAGAGTGGCCCTTGAACTATAAAATTCATTTTTCAAGAAAATATGAAATTTATGCAGGTTAAAAAAAATATAAAGCCGAAATTGTGATACCATCATATTTCACTAAAACCTTCTAGAAGTCATATAACCATTACTTGATGAAAATATGGAGATGTGGCAGGGGGGGGGGGGCTTCATTATTTTTTGTAACTTAAAAGAACTATTTTTGGGGAAAAGTGGCCAGAATTAGGCTACTTTATTGGCTTATTTTAAGGAAACTGTGTGGTTTTAGAAAATATTTCATACATTATTTATGAGACTCTGTATAGGTTAATAGACAAGAGTACCATGATGGTCCTATATTGCTTACCTATGTATCTTTGTCTAAATTAACTATTATCAAATTTTCTAGCAAAAGTCATAATTGTACTTTGAAGACTTCTCTCTAGACTGTTAACAAGAATATTGTAATCAAGGCCCCTTTTCACATGATAAGGCACAGATCCTTCCCATTTTCAATAGGGTTCATCCTTGTGACTAAACAAACATTCTGAACAAGTTTCATGATGATTGTACCATATTTGTGGCATCTAGAGCGTAAACAAGAAAAACTGTCATTAAGGCCCCTTTTCCAGTGATATGACATAAATCCTTCCCATTTTCAATAAGGTTCATCCTTGTTACTTGACAAACATTCTGACCAGGTTTCGTGAAGATTGGACTATATTTGTAGCCTCTAGAGCAAAAAAAAGAAAATTGTCATTAAGGCCCCTTTTCCTGTGATATGGCACAGATCCTTCCCATTTTCAATAGGGTTCATCCTTGTGACTAAACAAACATTCTGAACAAATTTCATGATGATTGGACCATATTTGTGGCATCTAGAGCTTTAAACAAGAAAATTATCATTAAGGCCCCTTTTCCAGTGATATAACATGGATCCTTCTTATTTTCATTAAGGTTCATCCTTGTAAACTTACGAATAATCTGACCAAATTCATGATGATTGGACCATATTTGTGGCCTCTAGAGTGAAAACAAGAAAATTATCATTAAAGCTCCTTTTCCCATGATATGACATAAATCCTTCCCATTTTCAGTAAAGTTCATCCTTGTTACTTGATAAACAATCTGACAAAGTTTCATGAAGCTTGAACTATATTTGTGACATCTAGAAGGAAAACAAGAAAATTATCATTAAGGCCCCTTTTCCTGTGATATGACACAAATCCTTCCCATTTTCAATAGGGTTCATCCTTGTCACCTGACAATTATTCTGACCAAGTTTAAAGGCATACGCACGTAAATGATTCACCGCATAGTGGCGATACATTTCAAAATCAAGGAACATAACTCTGTTTGTTCTAAAATTGATGGAAATGGTTGTGAAACGAAACCGATAATTTCCCGCCAGCTTGACGTCATTATAGTTGCTATACGACGTCGTCGCAAAAAGGCGCGTCGTTACAGCTTTATGCGAACATTGATAGCGTTACAGAGTCTTTGAGGGGTAAATGCTGCTGAAGTAAGACCTATATGCCCTTTGTTTTCTGAAATATACATCTAATCCATTCATCAATTAGTAAGCGGATACTAGTAATGCTTATTAAATTTGAAATAAAACCCGTCACTCTTAATCCTAGGCAATTTTCATGCCTACACGTATGATGGAAGATTTATTTACTTTTTTGTTGTTTGGTGGTCTTTTTCATATTTTATTATTATTATTATTTTTATTATTATTAGTAGTAGTAGTAGTAGAGGTAGTAGTAGTAGTAGTAGTAGTAATAGAAGTAGTAGTAGTAGTAAATTTTTATCATTCGAGACTTGGGTCTATAGGCTAGCCTCACCCTGAATCTTTTGTTTGACGAGGCGCAAGGTTTCCACTACTCGAAAAACCGTATGGTGATCGCATCTTCTTGGTGTTATTTAGACCATCTGAAATTGAACCCACTCAGTCATTCTGAATCACTAGTGCAGGGCTTCATTCGTGGATATTCAAACCGGCTCAATCAAAACCCTCCAAATTCATTCATCACGCTCCGGAATTGATCGCAGTCGCTCCAAATTTAGGAGCACCATTCCTTTTGTCGATTTCACGAAGTTCTTAGCTGTAGGACGCCGCGATATTAGGGTTAACAGACGCTGTACGGAATCCGCACAAAATATGTTAGCTAGGATAGATTGGTAGGCCCATGTTCAACTAAAATGTCTAAAGACTGTAGACGGGACAAACTTTATTTGTTTATTCATTACATTATTTTCGTATAATCATCATTTTAAATTTTCGAAGCCACCAACTAAGAAAATTATGTGGCAAATGCTTGCGTTTTTGGTTTTACTGATATCAGCAGTATTATAAGCATTTTTGTTTCATCATTTTAAGGTGTCAAAACTCATTCATAAAGCAATATTTAAGCTGTATTTTCAATGCTTAGGTCACCCAATGACAAACTAATCCATGTTTCCCCTGTTTTGCTTGGTTAAATTTAGGTCTTCGACTGTCTTTTTACATAATTTTTTTTCATTTTATATTTAGTTCAAAGCGCCTATATCTTTAGCCATTTTTTTTTTATTTAATATGTTGCCTAGGTCTGTAAAATCATTTTAATAAAGCAACATAATTCTGCAAAAATATGACTGACGTACAAGATAAGCACGATGCGTTCTTTTGCGGATAAACACAGAACGACGTCGTCAACGTTGATTTCCGGCGTCGATGTTAAGAATTCCCTACGGCTGCCTCGGAAAAAAGTGTAATGCTCTTAAAAAAGCACGGTGACATATCATTTTTTTGGTACAAACTAGATTGGATTTGAATGCACTATAAGTGTGCTAAATTTAAAAGAAAACTGTCGAGCAGTTTTCATTATTTTTAAGGTTAAGTACAAAAATTTACGCGAAATTCTGGCAAAGATACTTATTTTTTACTACGCCCACCCGTGTTATAGCTCATCTGTTCATGGATGAAAATTTAAGCAAAGCCTACAAAAATGAATCAAATAAACCCGTAATTTCATCCTTAAATGTTTCAGAAACTTTTATTCCAAAAGAGTATTTAATGTCAGAGAAAAAGGGGATTAAGCGATCTATACATCGATCTACAAAATCACTCGAAAATCAGTGAAAAATTGTATAGAAATGTGTTTTTTCAAGGGCCAATTTCTCAAAAACGGATACGGTGACCCCCAATTTTTTTTGCATATTTTTGCTTTAGCTATTTTAATTTACAAATATTTAAAATAACAAAGAATTCTGTCGACAAAATTATTTGCGCGCGTATGCCTTTAATGATGATTGGACCATATTTGTGGCGTCTAGAGCAAAACCAAGAAAATTATTATTAAAGCTCCTTTTTCCATTATTTGACACAAATCCTCCCCCATTTTCAATAAGGTTCATCCTTGTTACTTGACAAACAGTCTGACCGAGTTTCATGAAGATTGGACTACATTTGTGGCCTTTAGAGCGAAAATAAGAAAATTGTCATTAAGGCCCCTTTTCCTGTGATATGACACGAATCCTTACCATTTTCAATAGTGTTCATCCTTGTCACCTGAAAATTATTCTGACCAATTTTCATGAAGATAGGACCATATTTTGTCCTCTAGGTGGAAACAAGAAATTTGTCATTTAGGCCCCTTTTCCTGTGATATGACATGGATCCTTCCCATCATCAATAGGGTTCATCCTTGTGACCTGACAATCATTCTGACCAAGTTTCATAATGATTGGTTCATAATTGTGGCCTCTAGAGTGTAAACACTTAAATTGTTGACTCCTGACGACATACGACGGATGACAGACATTCAATTATCATAAAAACTCACCTTGAGCACAATGTGCTCAGGTGAGCTAACAAGAGCTGTCAGAGGACAGCAAAGCTCAACTATTTCTAGTGCTGGATAGTAGCAGCAAATCAATATCGACATTTGAAATTCATTACAATTTAAGTCAAGAGAAAAGAATCTTTGTCTAGAGGCTGATATTATGGTCACAGAAGCATGTGCAAAGTTTCAAAGAAAAAGCTTTAGTAGGAGAAGAGATACAACTAACATAAAACAGTTGCACATGAAAACGTAAGATTTTTAAGGCCGAAAAGGGTTAAAATTCCACTTATTCAATATCAGAGTAATGAATCTTTTTTTGTGGGCTAAAATTATGGTCAAAGAAGCATGTGTTAAGTTTCCAAGCAACAGCTTTAGTAGATACAGAAATATTACAGATGTACATCAGTTGCACGTAAAAACTTAATCTGATTTTTAAGTCCGAAATGGGTTAAAAATCCACTAAACTCAATACCAGAGAATTGAATCTTTGTCAAGAGGCTGCTATTAGGATCACAGAAGCATGTGTAAAGTTTTTCAAGCAATAGCTTTGCTAGAATTAGAGATATAACTGATGTACAACATTTGCACATAAAATCCTAACCAAGAATTTCCGAGTCTGAAAAAGGTAAAAATTCGATGAAATTCAATATGAGAGTAATTAATCTTTGTCTAGAAGCTGATATCATGGTAACAGAAGCATGTGTGAAGTTTCCAAGCAAAAGCCTAAGTAGAAATAGAGCTATAACTGATATGCAACATTTGCATGTAAAAACTTAACCAGGAATTTCTAAGTCCAAAAGGGTTAAAATTCCATCAAATTCAATAGCAGAGTATTGAATCTTTGTCTAGAGGCTGATATTATGGTAACAGAAGCATGTGCAAAGTTTCAAAGCAATAGCCTTACTAGAATTAGAGATATTACTGATACACAACATTTGCATGTGTCTTTCTATTTTTTTCTTTGTATACTCTTTTGTAAATATTATACATGAAGGGGTGGGTAATGACAATTGAAAATCATATTTTCTCATCCAAGCCCTAAGTTTTGGGTGTTCATTTTAGATTTTCTTTGATGCTGTAAATCCAAGTTTGAAATATTACATGAATGAATACTGAAATTTCATACATATATATTCTGTTTTAGCTGAACCATGTTTCTAAATCTCTATTTTTTTTTCAATATAAAAAGTAATCTTACCCCACCACTAGAGCCACCATTACTTAGTCCTCTTTTAGCGACACTGAAAGTATACAAGAAAACTTTCTTTATTACAAAACACTTATCAGTGTAAGACTATTACAAGGGCCTATGAAAATATAGACATATTACTTTTGTGAGGATCCTTTAAAGTTTCTAACAATTCATTCTTTGAAGATGGCATATCTTTGTTAAAGTGAAAAAAAAAATATGGAAAATGAAAACAATACTAGTAAAAGGAGGGAATGTTCTGAAAGGTAAATAGGGAATGGCTTTTAATTTGTATATTGTCCTGATTAAGTTACAATTTAATTGTCCAATCACTGTAATGATCAACAGCACCGATCATTCAATTTTATAATTGGTAGTCTTGATCTGTCATTAGAAGAAAAGGGTTACCTTACATCAACAAGTGTGAAGCTTCTTCTTCTGTGACTAAATCATCCATCACAACTCTTCCACACTTCTTAGGCTTACAACCTGTATAAATAGATATGACACAAAAAAGGGATTTTCAAGGAATATTGTCAATTTCACACAAAGATTGAAACATTCCTGCTTTGACAGGAGTTATAGACAATGATCAGCCTGCACATTTGTGCAGTCTGATCTTAGTCTATATGACATGACTTTCTTTTTTAAACATTAAAGCACATCAGTCAGACATCAAATTTCAGCCCCTAAGAACTCAATAGCTTGGATACTTGCATAATGTTTTGGAATCCTAGCTATAAATCTGTACCATTTGCCTTCCTGCTATTATCTTTATCTACGTGTAGTTTAAAAAGTAAAATATTGTATTTTTCTCTGACTAAGGGTAAGCAAAATATTAGACATATAAGAACTTTTAAGTCTAGACCTCAGAAAAGAATTTCAGGCTGCTTCAGTCTTCAAATCTTTTTAACAGTCTTCTATTCTTTTCTGAAATTGATCTCCAGAGGATCCGAAGGACTCACATCAAATAATTTTGAGAGTCAAAACTTTTTATTTGTGGGTTTCACTGTTTCAGACTACCAAACTACATATTCTCTGAAACCATGAGCCTATATATTGTATATTGTATAAATTATTTTTCCAGAGAATTATGGTAAATGAATCCTCATTTAGACCATTCTAATTAGTTTGTACAACATAGAATTAATGATAAATTCATAACGATACACAAACAGAAATGCAGAAAATTATTTTCTTATTTGTAAACAAAACATGTACCAAGCAACCTCAGAGCGGGTCAGTTTCCGGTAAATGGTTGCCTAATACACGTTTTACTGTATATGTACCTACTCACTATGAAATGATTCCTGTGCATAGTCCATCGAGCACTGGACTAGATATTCTAGTTTGTGAGTAACATTCCAGGCAGGGGAGAACGTTGTGACACCATTTTCCTCTTGAACCTTACTTAAGAATACCGTGGACACAATACCAACCGCTGCTGCACCAACAATAAAACTCAAATACCATAACTGACTTGAACGGACAGCTTCTTTGGACCTGAAAAATATTGTGTTTCTATAATTACAATATAGTTCCCCTAATTGATAGTAATAAACTTTGACAAGATAATCAATTTTGAGAGTTGTATTCCAACCAGAGGAAAATGTGGTGACATCATGTTCTTCAGGAACCTTCCTTAAGAAATAAGACAAAATACCAACAGTTAAAGCACCAACAATAAAACTTAAATGCCACAACTGACTTGAACCACCAGCCTCTTTGGACCTGAAAAAATATTGTGTGTCTAAAATTACAAAATAGTTTCCCTGATTGATAGTAATTAACCCTTTGCTGTTTAATCCCTGCTTTTTATGTGCCTGTGATTTTATGATTGAGAAAACATTGTGAAAAAAGAAGAAATTGCTTCTGACAAGCAATTTCTTCTTTTTACACACTATTTTCTACCCTACAGAATGGTTATTTTTCAAATTAAATCCTCTTTAAATTTTCGTCTGCAAAACCTTTGAATTTGGACAGGTCCAAAATTTTGTAAAACAGGAAAGGGTTAACTTGGACAAGATAATCTGTTTTGAGAGTTGTATTCCAGACAGAGGAAAATGTGGTTACACTATGTTCTTCAGGAACCTTCCTTAAGAAATTAGACAAAATACCAACAGTTAAAACACTAACAATAAACTCAAATACAACGACTGACTTGAACCACCAGCCTCTTTGGACCTAAACAAGAGGCCCAAGAGGGCCTGTATCGCTCAACTGGCTTTAACATCGAACATTTAACATTAGACTTTCATTAAATAAACCTTACTTTAAAAGAAAACAACACTTTGAAATCTCCTAAGACCTATTTCATAATAATTTACTGGTATGGCCCACATTGCACCAAAATACTAAATCCCCATGAACCTGCATCCCTTTACTCATCTTATTAAATCTTTAGGTTCAGGAGGAGATGTCTTTCAAAGATACTAGGCTCAAAATAAGCCCCGCCCTGCCACACCCATATGTATAGGCCAATCAAAGTTTAATCAATTTTTAAAAAGGGTCGCCCAAGGAACATTCTGGTAAAGTTTCATTGAAATCAGCACAGTTGTTCAGAAGGAGATGTAGTTAAAAGATTTTGGGCTCAATATAAGCCTCACCCTGACACGCCCATATTTATGGGCTAATCAAAATTTCACGAGAAATTTTTAAAAAAAGTCACATAAGGAACATTCTGGTAAAGTTTCATTGAAATTAGCCCAGTGGTTCAGAGGGAGATGACATTCAAAGATTTCAGGCTCAAAATAAGCCCAGGCCTGCCACGCCCTTATTTATGAGCCAATCAAAATTTCTTTCACAATACAAGAAGAGGGTCACCCAAGGAACATTTCTACCAAGTTTCATGAAACCCGCCCATTGGTTTGAGAGGAGAAGATGTCGATGGTATATTCTTTGTCATTTAACGAGGGCATTGCCATATTCTTTGCCAATTAGCAATGGGCAATAACTCAAAATATGACAAGTAGAGTAATGGTTCTTGTGCACTGCAATTTTTCCTGAATGAGATCTATCCACCTGTGATGTTTCATAATTCTAGCTTGCATACTTTAAAGAATATGCTCCAGACAAAAATCAAGTTATATATCTAACAAATGGCAAAACTCCGAAAATTAGATTCTAGCTTGCACACTTTTTGAGATATGTTCCAAACAAAAAAACTGACGGACTGGTGGACCTACCGACCCAACAGTGCAAAGCATTATAACATTGTAAGCAAGAGCTGTTGGAAGACAACAAAGCTCTGCTATTCCAGGTGCTGGATAGTATATCAGCAAATCAATATCGACATTGGAAAATTCCATTGAATAAAACTAAATAGAAAAGAATTTTTGTCTTGATGCTGATATTATGACCACAGAAGCATGTGCAAAGATTCTGACAATAACTTAAGTAGAAAAAGAAATATCACTGATATACAACATTTGCACATAAAAAGTTAACCAGGAATTTCTAAGTCCAAAAAGGTTAAAATTCCACTAAATTCAATAAAAGGGTAATGAATATTTGTCAAGAGGCTGATATTATGGTCACAGAAGCATGTGCAAAGTTTCCAAGCAAAAACTTAAATAGAAAAAGAATTATAACTGATATGCAACATTTGCACATAAAAGAAAAAAGATGGCTGATTGCGGGTCTCTAGGCTATGCTCGGATGCAAATCCTGACCGGAAGGAGTTTATGAAGTAGATCTTGTTAACCCTGTTAGAGTGTAACTGTTTAGTTTAAGTGACAGAAGTTAGCTGTTCACTGGGCCTTGTTTGAGCCTAAGGGCCTTTTCGCCAACATGAATTAGATTCTTTCTATCTTAGACAATCCTAACATGAAGACGTGATTGGCCACATGTGGTAGAGGCTTTGATATTAAAGCCATGGGTGTTAGGGATTTTTAGCACAAGTTGGCTATGATGGGGAGAAGAAAGAGAACAGAGTCTGAATGAGAAACATTCAAGGCACATTTTGGCCATTATTGACAATGCGAAAAGGATCTATGCTTTCTCTGTGGAGAAGGAATAGGTGTTTCATCTGTCTGCCAATGCACTCGATAGTTACCATCTGTCTCCAACTGATTGATGGTCTAAATATCCAATAAGAAAAAGGTTGTCATAAGCATATGATTTGTCTTACTTCAACTTTCTTTAAGTGTCAGTGTGCTTCCGGTACTGGTTGGATGCTCACTTTGTGTAGGGAACAAACAAGTCCCAAGTCTTGGTAAAAGGTAAAGACAAGAAGAAGAAGTTGGCTGCCCAAGACTTGGAATATGTTCGTTGATTGACTGGCCTTCTGGAGAGATATTTTTCTCGTTGTTGGACATGCTTTGTCCTGTGAGGTTCAAGACAAGCAAGTCTTTCAAGACATGCTTTTTCATATCTTCAGAAATGTTGCGTAGCTATTACAGTTCCACTTCTTTGATACATACAATTCCTGTCCAGTCAAAGAGGCTGGTTGTTCAAGTTAGGAGTAGTATTTTAGTGCTCATGGTCTTTCACAATGTTGACTGTGATATTTTGTGTAATGATCTATATATTTGAAACAAGATGTGTTTATGAAATGCTAATGCCCAAAAATGCAATTCTTTTTAAAACTTTGACCTTGCCAGACAACCTTGACTTTGTCACAAGACCTTCACCTTAGTAT
This sequence comes from Fragum whitleyi, assembly GCA_948146395.1. Taxonomy (NCBI): domain Eukaryota; kingdom Metazoa; phylum Mollusca; class Bivalvia; order Cardiida; family Cardiidae; genus Fragum; species Fragum whitleyi. The sequence goes on from OX411545.1 coordinate 66,406,900, forward strand.
CTGTAGTTGCACACTATCAAGATCTATCTTCATACCTAATATGAGCATTTTTAACTTGAATAGCCTTGAATTAATTTGCAATATTAAGTTTTTTGGTTAAATTTTGCAGACAGACAAAAAGTTGCAAATATACCTCTCTCTGATATGCTGATGTGATCAGAATTACAAACCATGCTTTTTTATCCCAACTTACAAATAGACAGACCAATCTTAATTGAATGTCTTTTGAGGCAAAGAAATTTTATTCTGGTAGTAAATTGTACACAATTTCTTAAGTTTTTGTCCAAAACCACTATTATAAGATTTTTTTCCAATTTTTGTGAAAATAAGGCATTTTTCTTAACATGTATGGTTTCAGACCCATTCCCAAAACCCTGAGAAAAATGCTTGAGGCATAAAACTGGCATAGAACTGTGAAAATTAGTTCAGTCATGTATTGATATTTTGTGAACATGAGATATGTACAGTATCTTTACACAAATTTTATACATGGTTTTCTTAAGTACGCCGGATTAGCTAACAGCAATGTAAAGATAATAGGTAGTAGAACACCTTGCGTTCAGGAAAGCAAAGTGCTAGCAAATATTAGCAAACGCCTTTCTGCTTTCCTATCCTGAACAGTGTGCTTTTTAGGGTGCTTGCAATGATAGGCTAACAGGAGGTGACTAGATCTAGCATAGGGGAAAAGAAAAGACAATAATTTGACTATTATTAGTATTTTCCAAAATCTCGTGATTTTTGCTTGTTTTGGAAATGTTTAATCATTTGAAGGATCTATGAAAAACAAATTTTATTTCATTTTATTGAATCTATAAATGTTATCTTGATGAAATCTTGGGGTATTAAGCTTTCAAACAGTTCACTTTTGTTGCCTAGGACACAGTCATTTGCGGAAAGCGCTTACATATAGTTCATATAGTGTTCGAGCCTAATGCAGGGGTGTGGAGTTCCTATGCCCGACTTGTCCGACATGGGCTTTTCTACCTGCGGACAAGTATATTTTTTAAGGCTACTTGTCCGTGGACAAATAAATAACAGTGTAAATCTTGGAATGGTACTAAATAGATAGAAGCAATTAATTATCTCAATGTTTGTATCAAAGTTCAGAAAACATTGTTTTCCAGGAAGAAAATGCTGGATTGCAGCATTTTCTTCCTAAAAAACAATGTTTTTACTCAAAATCTAGGTATTCTATTTTTGGCGGGCAAGTTCGTTTTCATCCAGGACAAGTAGAAAATTGCATTTTACTTGTCCAAGGACAAGTAGCGAAAATCTGTATTTCCACACCCCTGCCTAATGCATATCTACATACATAAGCGTTAGCTTCTAATGGCCCATTTGAGATAATGACTCTATGCTTGATGCAAGGGGGTGACCCCTTATTGGACTTTTGGTAGTTATTCACATTCAGTGTAACACTGTGTGTCCTTCACACTACACTTAATACACGTGTTGAATTTGAAATATCTTCAAAACCTGAAAATAAAATTGTCAGTATCCCCAATTTCTATATATCCGTTCTTGTCTACTTTGCCATCCGCAGCACTCGAGTATTAATTGTAGGGTGTGAAATCTCATTACGTAATCAGACAAAATGCTAACCGGATGTTTACATTCTTACTATTATTGATCTACAATGACCTGGCACTCATTACATATTCCTTTTGACCCCTATTGATAGTCGGTAAATGTTTCTTAAGACTTGTACTCGCGAAGTTAAGATGTAAATAAACGCATCACTACTCATAATGTATACGAAAATTTAGTGGCTTGGGTAAGGATGTTTTCCCACAACCCTGAGGTCAAGGGTTCAAGCCGTGCATTTAGCAGAAATATTTCTATTTCTTTTTTAGGATAAAACTTTTTAACTACCTATTTTGATACTTTTTATATTTTGAACAGTGTTGCATAAGGCTTCTGGTATTCGGAACAAATATCTTTCCGCCAGCCTCAATTCGATTTAAAATTTGATAATTGCAAAGTCTTGGCCTTAAAATACTTAAAAAAGTTATAAATTTTGAATTATATCTGGATCAATATTAAAGAGATGAAGAGGCACTTTTTTAGAAAAATTGTGACGGTATGAAATTAAAAATATAAACAGAGTTTGAACACATTACTTCGAATTCCTGATTAAGTATGATTTTGTTATTAACATCAAAAACTTGTTTCTCTTCATATCTCATAAATCAATAACATGAAGCAAATGAGATTTTTATTGTGACTACTTTTTAGTGCAAGCTTACTAATTACTTATTTTTTTCATTGAGGTATGAAACCAATAGATTAGTTCACTCGATCAGAATTCAATAGTCTTGGTTGGTACAAACTACAAAAAATGAATGATACAAGAATAAAAAATATTAATCGTAACTGACAAAAAACTAACAACTAAATAATGATAAGAAATGTAATTTGAAAAAAAAAAAAAAAAACCGAAAAAAGCAACGTTGATGATAATCACAAGGATTAAAATATGTATCAGGATTTGCACTCGATCCGTTATTCGACAACATCTTGTTGTTCGGGAATTCGCCTGTAACCGTTGTACTACCACGACTCTTTAATGTAAATGTGAAATAATATAACTTAAACTGTGAAATGAAATTGAGTTACGCTGCGGGAATACTCGAGCACTGACGGAAGTTAATGAGTGCCAGGTCATTTTAGATAAATAATACTACATGCAGCCGGGAAAAGTGGAAAATTAGGTCATTTGATGGTGCATTATGATACTTTCTCAGTGGGGCAAAATTTAGCATGACCGGTTGTTCGGACGAACCACTGAGATAACAATGAAGTCAATCATTGAAATGTCAGTCGATTTCAAAGTCACAAAACAGGCGAATGTTTTCTTACATTTCGTTCTTCACAACGAATTTCTTTTTTACATTGTTCGTTCCACCCTTTTCACTTCGTTTTGACGGCTTTGCCATGGTTTGTTTTGCTTTTTATAAGAAGAGAGTGATTTCCCCTTACAACAACAACAATAACAACAATATGCAATGGAAACTTTCAATGTTCGAAAAGGAGTTTATCTGTCAAATCGACACATCTGACAGCTCGGCACCGTGATTTCGGCTAAAATGATTTATATATCCTTCTTCTTCTTCCAAGTAAAGTGCAGGACCCACACTGGAGCATCTTCGCACTTGGGTGACTGTACAGAACGATGTGAGGCGCAAGGCAGTGCAAATTAAAAACAATAAAACTGGATAAAATATGTGCTGTACGATGTCAGTGGTGGACTGCCAACCTCGCCTTGAAGATCTCCAAGGAAGGGGCTGCTGCAATGGTTTCTGGGATCTGGTTCCACAGACGAATACCAGATGGAAAGAAACTGTTCCTGTATATGTCGGTCCTGCAGTACGGCAGCATGAACTTCGACGAGTGTCCTCTGGTAGATAGTACTGTTGGCCTCAGGAATGTAGCTGCTGGGATGTCTACAAGGTCGTGATAAATTCTATAGATCATGGCTAGCTTTGCATCCTGACGTCTCTGTTGAAGAGATGGCCACTGTAGCTTGTTGATCATATCACCAGAACTGCTCGTGGTTTTGTAGTCGCCGAATACGAAGCGGGCTGCACGTCGCTGGACTGCTTCCACTTTGTTGATGTTCATAGCAGTGTGCGGGTCCCATACTATTGATGCGTATTCGACGATAGGGCGAACCAGTGTCTTGTTACATTGGGCCTTGGTATCTGCAGGACAACCGGATATATTTCGCCGGAGGAAGCTCAAGCTGTTATTGGCTTTCTTGGTAATGGCGTCTACATGGCTGTTCCAGGACAGTTTATCGTTTACTACAACGCCAAGGTATTTCCCGTTTTGCACTATGCTAAGTGTGTGTCCATGGATGGCGTAAGATGCCTGAAGTGGGTTTCTGCCGCGGGTAATCCTGATGACCTCACATTTTGCAGGGTTGAAGTTCATCAGCCAATCTCTTTCCCACTGTTCCAGCTTCTTGATGTCCTCTTGTAGGATGGCCGAGTCATTTGCTGTCTTTATTTTCCTGTAGAGAAGACTGTCATCAGCAAAAAGTCGTGAAGTAGACGAGACTTGGCTGGGCATGTCATTGATATAAAGTAGGAACAGTAGAGGGCCGAGGACGTTTCCCCGAGGAACCCCTGAGAGGACTTTGGCTGTCGATGAGGCATGACCCTCGACAAGTACCTGCTGTGTACGGTCTGAGAGGAAGCTCTCTATCCAATGCAGTGTACTTCCGTGTATACCGTAGTGCTTCAGTTTGTGCAGGAGCCGTTGGTGTGGTACCTTGTCAAATGCCTTGCTGAAGTCTAAGAGCACTGCATCTATTTACTCACCGTCCTCAATGGAAGCTGCTAGGTCTTGAAGGGTCAGAATCAATTGTGATTCACATGATCTCCGCTTTCGAAACCCGTGCTGTTGGTTAGATAGTAGGCTGTACTGATCCAGGTGTTTCATGATCTGGCTGTGCAGCACATGCTCCATCAGCTTACAACATACAGAAGTCAATGAGATAGGTCTATAGTTTCCAGCTAAGGTTCTGTCGCCTTTCTTGAACAGTGGTGTGACGTTGGCCTTTGTCCAGTCCAGTGGCACTTTTCCCTGTCTATGTGAGGCTTGAAAGATTAGCGTGAGGCATGGTGCTAACTCATGGGCAAAATCCTTCAGGAAACGAGTTGGAAGTTTGTCTGGTCCCTGTGCCTTATGGGGGTCCAATCCCTTCATGAGCTTCTCAATGCCTGGGTTGTTGATGGTGAAAGCATGCATTTCTGGGGCTTGTGGAGTGTTGATGTTAGGCAGGGTGGACGTGTCTTCCTCTGTGAAGACACTACTGAATTGCTCGTTCAGTATGGAAGCCTTGTGTGGAGCGTCACTGTAGCCAATGCCGTTCTTCTTGAGCAAAGACACACCGCTGCTGTCGCAACGTTTACTCCCTATGAATGAGTAAAGTTTTTTGGCGTTCTTGTCTGTGGCGATGTCTTTGATGTAAGAGTTGTAGGCTTTTTTACACTCGTACTGTGTCTCTTTCTGTAGCATCTTGTATCTGTCGACATGAGCCTGTTCTCCACTGGATTTGGCCTTCCTATATGCTCGTTTCTTTCTTCTGGCCATACGCTTAATCTTCCTGTTTATCCAGGGCTGGTTAAAGCGGCTTGTCGTCATTTTGGATGGTATTTTGTGGTCTATGACTGCAACACACTGCTCTTTGAAGATGTTCCAGAGTTCATCAATGTCTGTATCAGCAGAGTATTTGTCTGTGAAATCCTTTGCTAGGTCTGAAACTGATGACTTCGTGTCGCCGTAGTTCATTTTATTCCACAGCAGTATCTTCCGTCTTGGTGGTTTCTTTCTGACGGCTTGGGTGCGGATTTCTACGAATGCAATGTCATGGTCACTAACTCCTGGCATATATAACATATCTATATATCATATAAAAATATTTAATTGTTGTTTAATTTCCATTGCAATAACCTTTAAATTAGCAAAATAAAGTTAACTTGTAGACTGATGCATAGGTGGTGGTATCAAACCCTTTTTATGAAAAATTATATGTCATATCACGATATATTATTTTTTTTTATTAAGCCTAACCTTAGTAGAGTGGGGCCGATGTGACCGTTGTGATAAATGGGTTCATCTGAGATTTTGTTCTGAGATTAAAATTCTCAGAAGAAGAGACTCATTTCTATGTCCAAATTGAAAAGATGAAAGGTAGAATATGTTTTACAGATGATTTTTAAATGTCAGATTGTTAATTTTTCACGATTCCTATATTTGTGTATTATTTCTGAAGAAATATTATGAATTTATTTCTTAATAAAAAATATAAAAGGTATCAAGGATCAAAACAAGAATTTGGAGTTACAAATCCATATTGAACGAATTTCGTTTCTGAAAATGTCTTATTTATTACAAAAACATATAAAATGTATTTCGTCCTCTATCTCCACATTGATTGAACAACCTTTGTTCTAGCTTTTCCTGACAGTATCTTCCAGTTTCAGTCTTTAATTTGTGTGCACTTAGTCGGAATAAACTTACACTTTTTCTGAGCTTTTGATCTTTATTTTTTTGTAAGATAAGTTCTATTGCAAATGGTGCTTTCAATATTTTGTTGTTTCTGAGATATTTATCCCCAACTTCGGAAGTAATTCTTTTTTTCCAATGCTGAATAAATCTCCCATTCAAACTATTTCTAATAGAAAAGAGAAGAGACTGTGGCTTGAATTTGCAATGGTTATTTGAAACATGCGAAAATCCGAGGTCATATTGAATACTTTTGGCAAATTGCACAAATCCAGAATTCTAGTTTGACCCCTTTAGTTGTTCCTGGTATGCTTTATATAATAGGGAATCCTCCCTTAAATAGACAGCATGTTACCGAAAATCAAAACAACTTACTATCATAATTCTATTATGGTAAATATAGTATTATATACTACTCAAAATTTGCTTATGATCACTTTTTCTTTTAAGGATAACTTGCTGTAAACAAATTGACCCCATTTCTTTTCTTTTACACAAAGACGTGTAAATGTGCGGACTTGATCATCCTGTAGCCAAAATGTAGATTCGGCACGTATACCATGTACCAGGAGCTCGTGAAAAGGCATACCACCTTTCATCCAACCTTTATCTCCAAGCACATTGGTACATTTTCGAGCTTTTTACAAAGTTATCGCAACTTTTACATTCAGTTTCCATTTTGATATGGCAGGCGTTTAAGGCGACATCCTAGTCAAGATGAGATGAATAGGGGCATTGGCATGCTTATTTCTAGGTTTTCTTAAAGGCACGTTGCTAATGCCCTTAGTGTGTCCCAGAGCGTTGTTTCCCAAATGTGGAATCGGTTTATTACGACTGGTAATGCTAGGCATTTGAATGCTCTGGGTCGACACCGCTCAACCAATGATGTTCAAGACCGATTTTTGGTGGTTCGGGCACGGCGTCATCGATACGTTCGACCATGTGCAGGTAAATTTGGTGAAAATTTCTTTTTAATGGATGAAAATGCGTGTGCACATAGACCCATCATCACCAAACAAAATTTCGAAAAAGCCAAAATCTAAATCCGTATGAGCATGCTTGGGACAAGTTACAGACAGCTGTTTCAGCACGTTCGGTGCAACCAGCATCGGAGCTCAGTCAGGTTCTTCTTGAAGAATGGGATCAAATTTCACAATGTAAGACCAGGAGGCTTATAAACAGTATGCACAGGAGTTGTCAGGCTGTAATAGAATCAAGGGGACATCACAAGCACTATTGAAATGTATTATTATTATTATTATTTTTTTTTATCTTTTTGAACAAATCAAATTTCTTTGGGCAAGCCTATCTCTTAAAGCAACACATAGACAATCATTCTTTTAACAGATCTGAATACCCGGAGCACAGAAGTTCTCAGAAACATTTAAAAAAAACTGGTAAAGATTGATCATGAATATTTAAGAAGAAAACTGTGATCATTGGCAAATTTTGAGTTTTACATTATAAATGGATCAGAGAGGTGATGCAATCATTTGAAAATAACTGTAATTTGCATGCGCAGAGAGGACATCCATGTGAACGGACCAACAGCCACATAAGAAACAACGTTTAAACTATAAGCCTCTGATCTGTCGATGCGGAGGCCAGTGTCTTTTCTCATTCTTTGACTGGTACCCTGAAAAGGACCAGTTCCAAATGCCAAAAAGTGACACTTTTTCCCAAATTCATGAAAAAGATCCAAAATTACTAAGGTCAGAGACCTTTCCAAACTCTCAAAGTGAAAATTATGAATGAAACATGTTGTTTCTCAGTTTAATCTTAATTTGAATGTCTTTTGAGGCAAGAAATTTTATTCTGGTAGTGAATTGTACACAATTTCTTAAGTTTTTGTCCAAAACCACTGTAATAAAATTTTTCTCAATTTTTGTGAAAATAACGCATTTTTCCTGATATATATGGTTTCGGACCCATTCCCAAAATCCTGAGAAAAATGATTGAGGCATAAAACTTGATGATATACATGTATATGTATATTCTCCAACAAAAATCAATCAATCACTAGTACTGTCCTTCTACCAACTTTATATGCACATTCAATCACTCATGTCGGTAATCCTGTCCGTTGTCTAAAGCTGAGCAGAATTAACACATCATATAAACCTAAGAGTATAACAACATGTTATTTCATATTCAAAACAAACAGGCATTTTAAACACAAAGTTCTTGAATTCTAAGGTAAATACATCCATGTTTCTATCAACACTTTTCTTTTTAATTCACAAAGTTTTAGGGGCATTAAATTTAGGTTCTCTACTGACGCTGCGTAGGTTTAGCAAACTAAAAACATGAAGGTGCCTCTGTTCATCACCGGATTGTCTATTCTTAGTGAAATCTAGTTCTAGAAAAAGGTCTAATGAGTTCAGTCACGTATTGATTTTTTGTGTACATGAGATACGTACAGTATCTTTACACAAATTTTATACATGGCTTGCTTAAGTGCGCAGGATTAGGTGACATCACTGTAAAGAAAATCGGTAATATGACACCTTGCGTTCAGCGAAGCAAAGTGCTAGCAAATATTAGCGAGCGCCTTTCTGCTTTCCTATCCTGAACAGTGTGCTTACCTAGGGTGCTTGCGATAATATACTACTCAAAGTTTGCTGAGCACCAAACTTTTTCGCTGTCCAACAGGAGCTGATTTAAAAAAAAATTGTGTTCGTGTTTGAAATTATACAATAATGTATTGACAAGATATCTAATGCATACATTACCAAATTTGACGCGCAATTTTTCTCGCGAGACTAGTGCAAAATGAGGAACCCGGTTTCTTACATGTCCTTTCTCTACATGTACAGGTTTCGTGTAGATGCTATGACGTAACGTACGCTACTGCTACCCCCTGGCGTTATACGTAACGTCAACTTTTTAGACACTTATACAATACAGTTTTTTGTCTTCTGTGCGTATTTCTGATAAATGTGTCGAGAACAATTATTTCTAAATCTTTTTTACTATGAACAGCTAAAAATGGGGGAAAACAGAGTCAATTTTGAAATTGTTAATTCAACTGATAGTTTATTACTTATATTTAAGAGTGCTTTGTATGATTTCTGGTATGTGCATATACATGTACATTCACGAACAAAATATGATAAATCTGAGTACAATTACTATTCAAATTCTTGTTAACCGTGTCTCTTTATGACTCTTAAAGATATTTTACAAGCCAAAATATTCTTATTTTGCGCAAATTGTGTACGCTATGCAGTAATATTCCAAGTTGAGTACAGTTGCGACATTCATTCAGAGTTTATTTCTAATATCGACAGGCATTGTGAAACGCAATCATGTATCAAAGAAGCTGGTGGACTCGAGAGTATTTAGATAATCTAAAAGCTTATTCAATTTTGAAGAAACTACTTAAGACTATAGTAGAACCCCTATATACATTCGGTAATTACTGGCTGTACATGTCCCGAAAAGTCGCGGGTATTAGTAAGATATACATATTGTCTCAAACTCATGTTGTAGTTTTTTTTTACCTATTTAGCTTTCTTTTATTTCTTTTGACTTTCTTGCTATTTGTTAACACTTTTATAGTAATTATTCCGCGTGTCCTTTTATTTTTTTTCAATGTTGATAATAAGAGACAAATGTTCAAACTACAAACCTACGTTACAAATGAGAAGTACAACGTCGAAATTTGTTGAAGAGGACATTTTTGGAGACAATTTTGAGAACCAGCAGTTCCTTAGCGCGGTGGATAAATATGGCATGTTATATATCAAATTAATCTACAGAAAAAACGTATTTCTAAATTCTAACCTATTACTTACTTATATGTTGCCATTCGAATAAATATCGCCTCAAACTATTGAGTGAATGAAAAACGACGTTATTTTATACTTCGGGGACATTTTAAGAGACAATTTTAGTTAAAAATTGAATATAAGGAAACGAAAACCAATCGAAAGTAAACAAATCTTCGATAAAAACGTATTTTGAAGATGAAATCTATATTGGGAAAGGATAGTTAGTTCGTGCAAACTATACTTAGTTCCAAAAGAAAGTGTGCACTTTCACTTTTTTCATTTCTCTTGAATTTTACAAAGATGGGGGACAATTATGGAGTAAATTTGATACCATGCTTAAGGCAAGGCCTTTTGAAATTAAAAGTCAACATCAGATTTGGATAAAGTATCGCATGCTGCATACGCAATGGCAGAACATAGATTGGTGAGATTTGACCACATTACAACTTTTTCTTTGGTAAGCGCTATGTGTTTTATGTTGAATTATAGAGTTTTAGAAGTCTTTACAAGCCATTTCAAAACATAAATTTCAGTTTTTACGAAGACGTTACGTGTACGCCAACGTTAGACATTGCTACGTTGTTAAGCCAGTAACTTGTCATTGAAGGGTGCTGTGATGTTCTATGACATATCTATTGGCTTATTTAAGGCCTCAAAAAATGTTGACTATGATTTTTATTGGAACATGAATATTCAATCCATCTTATTGACGTTCTAAATCTGACAAGTTTCGATTTTGTTCAACGGCGTTTATTGGTTGTCAAACCGCGCTGTAATATCATGCACACTTATATTGAAGATGTGATTTTGTGCTTAGGAAAGCCGCAGAGATTTAGATGAATGCATTTTCAGACCAATTATACGTCATTCGCGTGATGCACATATAAACGTGCAAAATCAAATGTCTCAATTTAGCAGAACATGTTTGCTCATTCACCGATTTTTGTTTTCAAATATCGTTTGAACATACTTTTTGTGATAGTCATACGACGTTTCATGACGATAGATTGTATAATTTCAGAGATATTTAAAATTCAAAAGTGCACACTTTCTTTTGGAACTAAGTATATATAGATTGATCATGAATATTCAACAAGAAAACTGTGATCATTAGCAAATTTTGAGTATTACATTATAAATGGATCAGAGAGGTGATGCAATCATTTAAAAATAATTGTAATATGCATGCGCAGAGAGGACATCCATGTGATCGGATTTATCTACTGATGGGGGTAAACGTGATACAAATGTACCGCTCCAATAATAAATAATTATAACAGAATGCATTTATTTCATTAACATATTGTTTAACCCGTGCAAAACACAATGTAAAAGAGAACAACCCAGTAAGAATGAAATTTGGGGGCCCATATGAGCAGAATACGGGCAAGATTCTGATATGGGGCTCACGTGGGTCCCTCACTTGAAATAAAAGCCCACATAACTCGTCGAGTAAGAGCGAATAGCAACGCTGTTTTGTAACCGCGAAAATAACGACATAATGTTTATAGTGTGGCGTCAGTTTTAACCGGCTATATAAGTTACGCGGAAAATTGAAATGTTTTATTGCAAGAATTTTGACGAATTTGCGCAAAAATTCGAGTCTTATTTTAAAAAGAATATAAAATTTGTAGTTCTAGAATACAGAATTCATTAAAGTCGTCATCTAAAACAGATAAGAACTCGTCGCAGCCTCGTTTTCATCTTTTTAGATATGACTCGTTTGATAAATTCGGTATTCCACTCATTCAATATCCTCCAATACTATAAAGAATATAGTCAACGGGTGATCAAAACTACTTAACCATAACCTAAATCAGCTGTAGTCACGAGATTTTGGAGTGACCACGTATATTTCATATATATAAAGAGATAAAAATCAAATAATCCCTCTCCATTTAAAAATACATGTGTAACTCGATTTGAATTGAATTTTGCACGGAATGGCTTCGTTTAAAACGTCGTAAATAAGTTGTTTCAGAGCAAATTTAAATTTGTCGAATCCTTGTGACTACCTACAACACAGGTACTTTCAACTTGAAATAATTCAAAATAAATAAACTAATAAATAGATAATGAAGATAAAACGGTAACATGTAGCTATCGGATATACGACTGATAACTGATAACGTTGTTTAATGTCTGATTATGCGCGGGAACGTTAACGTCACCAATACCTACAAAAATGATGCTGACCTCATATCCTTTATTCTATAAAGTAAAATGGCTACGATAATTTATAAAATTATGTTTAGTGATAGGATTAGTTAATCGTCTTCATGAACGTATTTTTCGCGAAATTTAGAGGAGTTTGTAGTGGTTTTGTTACGTCCGAGATAAGTGCAAGTTTGGAGCGCATACTCCAAGAGATGCGCAAAGACGTTGCGCAAGAATGAACTCCCGAAATCGTCCTTAAGAAGTTATTTCATTTAAGCCCCGGGTTCGATCCCTGACGGCGACACTCATTAATTCTTCCCGACCTATTGTCTCCCTACAATTGGTCGATAATCGTAGACCTATGTGGGATGGCAGCTGAAGGCTAGGAAAGGATACTTGTGTAAGAAATATCAGGAATCCTTTGTTAATCGCTCCAGCCGCCGCGATATAACTAAAAACCCCATTAAAATGAAATCATTGAAGTACTATCAATAAGACGATTAACAATATAAGATGAATATCATGTTAATAATACTTTAACAAAGAAATGTGTATACCAAAGTGAAATTATTAAAAGATAACAATTTTAGCTTTGTATTACATTCACAATGAAAATTTATGTGAAAGAGTTGTTTTATCCAGGGCGTCAAAATTGCTGTCTGTCAAATGGACTCCAAAGCGATTGGTAACTTAAGTTTCAGTTTCCAAAAGAAAGAAAGACACAAAACATATATCTTTGGACGTTTTAAAGATAGAATTATTTGTTGCAACTTTTCAGTAATAAGTATTGATATTGTTACGAGCTCTACACCCAGGGATCCTCTTTCTATTATCTTAACCGCACCGGCTGACTTAGGCTTCTACCCCGCCCCCCTCCCCGACAAAAGCATTCCGGACAAAATCCCTCCCCCAAATCTACCAATATCTCCCTATATATATTCATCTTTTTTGTTTGTCTTGTTTCTATTTATGATCATTTCCATAAATTATTTAGAGATTTTTATGTGTAAATATAGTGTTGTGGTTGATTCTTTTTTTTTTTTTTTTTGAATATAGAAGTGTTATTAATACCATCTCAACAACTTAACTCATGGATGGTCTAGAAAGTTATTAGACCACTTAGAGTGACTTTGTATCTACATAAGGACATTGTTATCCTCAAAAATAAAGTTTTAACAAGAGGGCCATGATGGTCCTAGATCGCTCAACTAAATCTCTTTGATCACTGGGACATCACATCAATTAAAAAGGCAGATGTCACTAAGAAGATAATTTCTACATAAAACCAAGTTTCACAAAGTTTGGGCCATATTTGTGGCCATTAGAGTTATTTCAAGTAAATAATCATTAGGTTTCCTTTTCATGTGATATGGCATGAATCCTTCCCATTTTTTTTCTTGTGACCTGGCAAACATTTTGACCAAGTTTCATGAAGATTGGACCATAGTTGTGGCGTCTGGAGCTCTTACAAGAAAATTGTCATTAAGGAACCTTTTCCCGTCATATGGCAGGGATCCTTCCCATTTTCAAAAGAGTTTATCCTCATGACTTAACAAACATTCTTACCAAGTTTCGTGATGATTGGACCATATTTGTGTCTTAATTATAGTGTGTAAACAAAAATTGTCATTAAAGCCCCTTTTCCCGTGATATGGCACGGATCCTGTCCATTTTCAATGGGGTTTATCCTTGAGAACTGACAAACATTCTGACTAAGCTTAATGAAGAATGGGCCATATTTCTGGCCACTAGAGTGTTAACAAGAAAATTGTCATTAAGGCCCCCTTTCCCATGATAAGGGACGAATTCTTCCCATTTTCCATAGGGTTCATCCTTGTGACCTGGCAAACATTTTTACCAATTTTCATGAAGATTGGACCGTATTTATAGCCACTGGAATGTAAACAAGAAAATTGTCATTAAGGTCCCTTTCCCCTTGATATGGCATGGATCCTTTCTATTTTCAATAGAGTTCGTCCTCATGCCCTAACAAACATTCTGACAAAGTCTCAGGACGATTGGACCTTTTCTCGTGATATGGCACGGATCCTTCCTTTTTCAATAGGGTTCATCCTTGTGACCTGACAAACATTCAGAAGGACAGATAGACAGACGGACGCCTGACATTGATAGATCACAATAGCTCCCTGGTGAGCTAAAAAGACAATTAATTGCAATAATGAGAAAGACTTTAATACAGTACAATGTATATGTGGTTTGATGCTAATTTAAGAATTTAAGTATTGATGAAATGCTTATGCATATGTCCGGTGGGCTTTTGTCCTACGTCCGACGGTGATTTGTTTGTTCCATTTCGTTAGTTTTCAAATGGGGTTACACTGAAATACGAAAAGACCCGATTTTGGCGAAAAGACGCGAAAAGGACCGAAAAGACGCGAAAAGACCTTTTTTCTTGCGAAAAGACCTATTCAAAATATTTCATAATTTTTTGTGCAATTTTATTAATTCTAGCATGTTTAGATTCACAGTTCTGAGTTTCGCTATCAAAAGAGGTGGTTTAACCCGTTACCGGACGATAGAATCTTCTCAATTGAAACTGTTAATGACAACAACTTTTATCGAATAACTGAAGTTCGTCCCTAAATCCTATAATTTATCACATTAACTGATGATGAATATTTCATTTTATTGAAAATGAAAGACAATGCAAAACTTTTGAAGCAAAGTAAAACACGAAAAGACCATTTCTCTTGCCAAAATACGCTTATACGACATATTCTTTTAGCACAAGAATACTATTTAAGCAAGCTTTTTATTTTCATCATGTTTTTTTTCATATTAATCAATGTGTTTCGATTCCAAATAAAATTGTTTAACCCCGTTACAAGAGGGACAGCTGACAACAAAAACATAGAAATAGAAAAAAGAAATCCACTTTTTTTTTTGTTGTTGTTGTTTTGTTTGTTTAGTTGTTGTTGTTTTTCCGGATAAATTATGGTGTCTGATTCAAAATAAAAGAATATAGTCCATTAACTGACGATAAATTGTACATTCCCCCGAATTCAAAACACAATTAAATCAATAAAGGAAAACATTAGAACGTACTCAAATTCAGCACAAAAAAAAAAGACCCGTTTTCTCGCGAAAAGACCGTTTGTAATGAAGAATTATAAGTACAAGATAACACAAAGGCGTAATACAAATACACCCTCTTTCGAATAATGACATTTACGTATGATCGTAACATCGAAACTACAGCTTATCCAAGCTGTAGTTACGATGTCATAACATCGAAGCTACAGCTTATTCAAGCTGTAGTTACGATGTTTTGATTATTCACAAACGCTCAAATAATAGAATAGGAAGCGGACAGAAGAAAATCATCTTTTGCCACATTCCACACTTTGCCTTTATCCTATACATGTAAGTTAAATGTTAACCGCCTTCTGAGTGCGTATAAATTTCAAATTCCTAGCTACGCTTATCAAAACGTTTAAGTTAACAGGAGGCTCTTTCGAAAATTCTAGGATTTAGCTCTATTTCAGACGATAGAAATATAGATTTATTTCGATTTAAAATGTTTACAGACAATAATATTAATACAAAAATAAAGTAAATATGATGTAGTCATAAAGCACAGAACAAAACTCACAAATATCATTATTTCACGAAAAGACCATTCTAAACGATCGTCATTAGTAGAAAAAATCCACTTTCCCCGAAGTTTTTGGAGAATTTTTGCCTTAAATAATCGCTTGTACGTAAAGAATTTTGGATACTGTTAGACTTGGCTTGGAGTGTACAGTTTCAGGTCGATAAATTATACAATCATTATGTTGCGTCTGAACTGAAAAAAATCAGTTTAAGACATTTATTTGTTTACGATCTCAGTTGCATGTGACTTTCTTTTATTTTTTGTTACTTTAAGACCTCGTAACCACAGTATGAAGGGTCGTTAAGAGGCCTTTTTAACAAAGTAGCTTTAGAATATAATTAATTCATGCATAAATTCAAATACAGCATACACTTTTGAATTTGATTTTTGGTGAAATACTATAAAAGAGTTATCGATCTGCATCCAGGCCACACCACGAGGAGGCTCTCCAACTATGGCCCGCCCGCCCTTCTTATATTTGAGAAATATAAGGTTTACAAAAACGTGGTATAACGAACGCGTCCCCAAATCAGTAAAGTTGGAAACGACAGGAAACCATTGGTAGGCGCATCAGTCGCCTCGATATATCTGCAATTTAATTGGGAAATGGAATCTTAACCCTACAAAAGCAATCAATTATCTGCAAGCATTTGAGTATAGCTTAGGCGTGAATACTTTAAGGGAAAAACGTCCGATTATAGGATATCAAAACGCTCTTCCGAAAAATTTTTCGGGCTTAAAATGAAAGAGCTCGTCAACCTTCTTTCATCACCATTTTAAAAAGAAAGCAAAATAACAATTATAACCCTTCCGAACGCGAAGCAATTCTTCATCTAACGGGTTGACATCGTGCACTTTTCAATGACGTTCACACGAGAAGTTAACGTAACGTAGAAATACAAATTTGTCAAATTGTCATCTAAGAGAGATAGAGAATCTTGAATGAGGTCCATGGGAAAAAGCACGTAACAACTAGGTTTTGACAATTTTAGCTTTCAATCTGCATGGAAAGATTTACTATCTTTTGTACCCCTTTGACGATTTATTCAATGTGAATTTAAAGGTACTTATGAAATATGTCCATGAAGGAAATGCTGGAATCATCAGTCTGTTCGTCCTTGTGTTCAGGATGACGAAACGTTTGCAACTGATAACCCGATTTTCTTGAAAGTGCTATGCGGGAATTGTTTTCAAAGATGTTTCGCGAACGCTTTCTTTCTGAACGCGAGGCCGATCAGATCATTATACACGCCTTAAAATCTTACATCTAGATTAAAACATATAGCAGATCGGCGACCAAAACGTCATCACTACACCGTATTCACAGGTTCGGAAGGTTGACACAAATCACTCTCAGCGGCCTAATTATTTCATTTTCATGCAGAATTTCTGTCAAAACTGTTACACAATGAGAACAAACCCACTTCAGGGGCGTATCTCCCATAACGCAATTTACGCAAGTGCGTAAACGAAATAATCCTCTGTTAAAAAATATCGTTGATGAATGATCATAACATAGAAACTACAGATTATTCACCAAAGCTCAAATCGTTCAATAATAATCGACATTAATTGTACGGAAATTCTACACGATCCCCTTAGTTGTGACAACTCGCAATTTTAACAAAAAGGGATGCTATTTCAATCCGATGAGATTGGCGTGCATTTTACAAGCGGAACTTGAAATGGATTCGTCGACGAGCGATCAAAATCTCGTAACAACAGCTTGAATAAGCTGTAGCTACGAGGCATTGGTCACCAACCCGGACAATATATGCGTTCAGCATAGAGTTTGTGCTAATGTGTTACTAATTTCTATCTTAATTTGTATTAGTATTTTCTCATTTTCTCGCGACATTATATTTTTTTCGAACATATAAGTTTTTATAAGTTGAATAATAAATCTTACCTGGCAGAAAATGCACCCATCTCTACATTTCTTGGAGCACACAGAACAATCGTTTTTACCCATTTCACACGAATAGTCAATGATATTGTTTAGAATGAAAGCGTCGATTTTATATTTCAACTTCGAAAAGTAATGAAAATTTAAGTGACAGTAATAATTTGAATGCTTCTTTATATATCCATAATATCCTGTGATTACAGCTGGAAAGTGGTCTGTTTTCGTGAAAGTGATCTTCAATGACATTCTACGAAGACAATAAAACATTACAGTTCCTCAAGAATACTTGTGATTTATTATGCCTAATTAACAAGTTGGTGTCGTGTAATCGACTTACTAACCAGTCACCTGCATTACCATAATTGGATAATTGATTAATGCAGAAAACAATATAGCATGTGCGTTGATGATAACCAGCCCTAATACAAATTTATTTGTTAGTTAAAGACTATGATATTATAGTAATGTTATACTGATGTTTTGTTTCGAAAGTGAGAACGTGAAACATGTATATAAAAGGTGATTAAACTTTGAAATACGAACACACTTGTCCATTAATAAGGATGATATATTGAATGAATGAGAGAATGAATGAATGAATGAATGAATGAATGAATGAATGAGAGAATGAATGAATGAATGAGAGAATGAATGAATGAATGAATGAACGAACGAAGAAACGAACGATGAATGGATGAATGTATGGATGAATGAATGAATAAATGAACGAACGAACGAACGAACGAACGAACGAACGAACGAACGAATGAATGAATGAATGATTGGTCTTTTCGTGTCATTTTCCCCTGTGATATATTTCATTTTTATGATCTTTTGTTATACATGTATTATAATTGCCTATTTGCCTCTTTTAAAATTCGAAAGAATCTACAACCCTACCGTTTGATAAAGGGCTAAACTAAAGATTTTTGGACACGCATCTCAGTTAATCTAACAACTTTAAACAATATATCCTGTATACAAATTTGTCAGCCAAATTTCAGAATTATGAGGATTCCGTCGTCCTGTTACGTCGTCCTGTTACGCCGGATATAAAGCAACAATTTATTTTTGAAATACGATATACCGACAGTTCAAATGGCAGATCTAATTGAAAGGTTTTTGAAATCGCTTATTTTAGTAAAACAAAATACATTCATGTTCTGATAAAAGTTGTTTTGAAACGGTCTTTTCGCATGAGAAATGGTCTTTTCGTGTGTGTTTTTTTCAGTGCTTTTTGACTATCAATAATAATGTTTTACTCACGGTTTGATCATCGGTTAGGTTTGATATCTTCTGAAGTCTGTGTATAATTTTTATCGTCTGTTAAAGGGCTCCATAATCACATTTTGGAGTCACAAAACAGTATTCTGACAATTCGATAGGCTAAATTCTATCGATATAAATTTACTTTTTGCCAGCTAAACTTTTAAATTCAGTATGTTAAAAGATTTCATCGCCTGTTAACGGGTTTAGAGCGCTCTTAAAAGCATTGGAAATGAATTAATTTGATGAAAAAATACCCAATTACAATAACAATTTTGCCTAAAACATTGATCTTACACAAAGAATAAGGTAAAAGATGGTCTTTTCGCCAGAAAAAGGTCTTTTCGCGTCTTTTCGGTCCTTTTCGCGTCTTTTCGCCAAAAATCGGGTCTTTTCGTATTTCAGTGTAACCGTTCAAATGAAGGACCATTTCGTGAATTTCCATCTGGTTGAATGCATAGACTGGGACTTTAAAGTCCGCGGGAAATAAAAACAATGTCTCTTGCTCTGAGAAGTCTTCAAAATTCATCTTTATGCAGTGCACAGAAAATAGCATCATCTTTAACTTTGTGAGTCCTACATAAATTCAAAGATAAATGGTGACATTTTATGCATTTATCGCATTTGTCACTAGATTTCGTGTGTTTTTTGTGAAGTTTCCTATTTTCGCGCATTATTCGATTCAATTGATTTTTATGCAAGCACTGGAAACGCAAGTTCTCTGAAATGTTTTATATTATACATGAGTTGACGGGTGACGTCACTGACACAGGATGTTTACATCTAAAACGAGGCTGTAGGCAAAAAGAGCTACCAGTTGCATACACAAAGAGCAAAAACCCAAATATTCAAGTAATTAGAAGGTACATTTCTAATAATTTTTTCCAATTTACAAAGGTGTCAAAATTTAGATAAATCATCCGTTCTTTTAATTATGCAGTTGTCATCATGTGACATTGTCTTTGAAAAGAATATTTTTCGTCGAAAGATAACCATCCGGAATCGCATTTGATAATAATAATCGCATTGTTGGGCAACCAATATTTCGAACATACGACGCGGGTAAAGCTGTATTTACGTCATTTTGGTCAATCAGCAACAAAAATCATACATCTATCAAGGGCGTAGCTCCCATTTAAGCATATTACGCAAGTGCGTAATAGAAATAAAATCTCTTTCGAAAATCGTCGTCGATGAATGATCATAACATAGAAACTACAGCTTATTTTAGCTGTAGTTACAATTATTTGATAATTCAGCAACGTCCAAATCATATAAAGGGGAGCGGACGGATAGCGTTCGACTTTTGTCACAGTCCAAATATCGCCTTTATCCTATATTTTTTAGTTGCCGCCTTCTGATTGCGTATGAATTTCAGTATCCTAGTTACGCCTATGTCTTACCTATACTGAATTGATTCAAATTCCAATACCGATCCCAGTGCCGGTAATCATGATCTCATTCCATCACTTTGACAGGCCAATCATTCTGGCAAACATGGATTTCATCACAGACATTTAAAACATGGGAAAAGGTTTTTTGTAGCTTTTCCCCTTATTTTTCTAACATTACAAATCCAATTATTAGTTAAATCTGTAAATTTTTTAATTCACCACCAACTCATAAAAAACGATTTGCTTCCGTAAAAAGTCCCCCCCGCACATTATCATAAATAAACGAATGTCGCCAAACACAAGATCTTCCGACTGAACAGCTTTTTAAGAGCAAACTTTGAATTGTAACAATCCTATCAAAGAATTCACATTATGCGGCATAAAAAATATTAGCCGCTTTTAGATAGATAGATACAAACATGTGTCATAAAGTTATCCTTTTCTAATGCAATGATCCATATTACACGGCCGCAGAATCTCTTTGATCTGACCGTAACCGGATGCGCTAATCGATATTGCCCATGTCATAAAACAGTAGCCGCTAATCACACACTTGCATGTGTCATATAGACAGACTTGTATAACACGTGCCAAATTTTAATTGATCTGACCGTGACGATGCACATGCCACTGATTGATTGCTTTGATATGGACACAACTTTACCCATTCATTTGGCATTAAGTGTGAAGTTTCATTTGACACAAATCTTTTAATGCCTTATCAGCCATAGATTAAATCAAGCTTTTGATAAAATCTTCCATTTAAGATTCCATTTCAGCGGCGATAAATGAGGCCCACATGATTTTTCAATTCTGAGCTGCGTTCATTTAGTAGATTGATCTTCCGTGTCTTGAACAAGCTGTCAATACTAATAGTTCTTCCTAAAATTTGACAAAAAAGGCCGGGATAATTTTTAATCAAATATCAGTTAGGCCCACTGCATATTTGAAATGCAGCGTTTGCTTCAGCGGGAAATGGAAGCCGCCAAAAACGAAAATGTACTCCGAACCATTTTTAGCTCCACTGGCTGAAAGCCACTGGGGCTATTGTCATGGCGTTGTGTCCGTCGTGCGTGCGTCCGTCCGTGCGTGCGTGCGTGCGTGCGTGCGGTCGTAAACTTTTCTTTAAAAATCTTCTCCTCAGAAACTACTGAATGAATTTCAACCAAACTTCACAGGAACGATCCTTGGGTGACCCTCTTTCAAAGTTGTTCAAGGAATTTTGATCCAATGAAAAACATGGATTTAATGGGCGTGGCTAATTTCCAAATAAGGTAAAAAGTGATTTTTCTCAGATTCTAATTAATGGATACCAATGAAATTTTACATGAATGATCCTTGGGTAACCCTTTATCAGTCTACAAAAAATCTTTGTGATCGGATGGAAAATATGCATTTTATGGGTGGTGGTCATTTCTCTATATGTTATATAGTGGAAACTTTGAAAATCATTTTCTCAGAATCTAACAGATGGATATCAACCAAATTTCACTGGAATGATCCTTGAGTGACCCTTTATCAATCTACAAAAAATAATTGTGATTGGATGAAAAATATGCATTTTATGGGCGGAGGTCATTTCTCTATATGTTATATAGTGGAAACTTCGAAAATTATTTTCTCAGAATCTAATGTTTGGATTTCAACCAAATTTCACTGGAATTATCCTTGAGTGACCCTTTATCAGTGTACCAAAAAATATTTTGATTGGATGAAAAATATACATGTTATTAGCAGAGGTCATTTCTCTATATGTTATATAGTGGAAAATTTGAAAATCATTTTCTCAGAATCTAATTTTTGGATATCAACCAAATTTCACTGGAATGATTCTTGAGTGACCCTTTATCAGTGTACCAAAAATTGTTTTGATTGGATGAAAAAAATGCATTTTATGGTCGGAGGTCTTTTCTCAAAATGTAAAATAGTGGAAACTATGAAAATCATTTTCTCAGAATGTAACTGATGGATATCAATCAAACATTTTTGGTATGATCTTTGGGTGACCCATTATCATGCAGCCAAAAATTGTTTTGATTTGATGAAAAATATGTCTTTTAATAGCAGAGGTCATTTCTCTATCTGTTATATAGTTGAAACTTTGAAAATCATTTTCAACATCAGAAGAATCCCAAATATCTAAAAATCTAGTCAAAACATTTATTTGCTTTTACAAGAATTTCAAGCCTGTGGAGCGACTCAAGCCATTCATGGCTTTCTAGTTCTATTTTGCTTTATGTAGTTCCCAATTAATAAAAAGAGGGTAAAAAATCGAATTTTAACGGTTAGCAAAGAAATTGAAGCATACGTAATTTCTTTATTTGTTAAAGATGAAATAATGTAATCGTTCTTCTGTAAATCTTCGTTTTTTACCCCGACCAGACGACAAAAATAATCTTGAAATTGAAAGCGTTGGTGGCGAACGAAACATCGCAATACAGCCTGATTAAAATGGATTTGTGATGTTCTGTTGCTCAACGATGACTTTAACTACATTTCAAAAACAAAAATATAAAATGAATGTGAGGAAAAATAAGTAGAAAGTTCTGAAATTCTGGCGAGTGAACAAATTAACGTTACAGGACACTTTTTTCCCAAACGTTGTTTAACCCGAGTCATCTTAAACTCGGTAAAATTACTTTATTGGAAAGGGTTAATGAATTTTACTTATTCATCCTACGTTTTCCCCAATAGCATTCAACATGTATGACCATTTCGTCTGATTTTACCCTTGAAAACGGTGCGACTACGGATACAACAGATCTAGATCGGCTGTAGTTATGAAGTTTTATTCTACTTGACGCCGTGAACCGATTAATCTGAGTCAAACTTTTTTATTTAGTTCATGTCATACAAATTCATTACGTTATGGAAAGCGGTAAAGAAAGTTAATTTGTTCAAGTGGCGGATGCAAAAAGGGGTTCAAGGGATTCAAACGAACCCCCATCTGTAGCCTAGTTGTTTCATTTTTACACAGAAGTTCAAACAAAATTTTGTAATACTAGGAAAACAAATCTTCTCTCCCTTTATTGTACATTAGTACCCTTTTTATCCTTCATCCACCGCTGTCTTCATCCAACTTTCTATAAAAATCTTAAAATATAACTATTTCTGGGTTTGTTTACAGAAACGGTGCAACTACAGCTTTGTCAGAACTTTCAAGAGTGCTGTAGACTGAGTTACGAATGTTTGAAAACCTAAACACTTACTGTGTTACATACATAATTTTCAACTTTCTTTATGAATGACGTGAAAATTGACAAAAAAAAAACAAAACAAAAAACATCAAGTTTACCAAGGAAGAATATTTGCACTAAACCACGGACACGTAATAGAGTCCCTCGAGCTAAATTGCGCAACTCGAGCGTCTATATAAGACAGACCCTAGGCCATGTTTATTCAAAGATTCTAGGTTACAATCTTTCTTAACAAATACATTATTTAAAGAGACAAAAAACTAATTCTAAATAGCCAAAAGATCTATCGTCGATGGCAACTTCGTTAAATAAGTCGGACGAAATAGTCTAATCTCGGGAAGCTTATAAAGGGCTATTACGTAAGAAATTCTTTAAATATCGATTGATCATTAACGGGAAACATTCGTACAAATAATATTTAATTTTCTTTTTATCTTAAATTTAAATGAACGGTTGATTTTGAGGGTCATACTAAACTATGCCCCACGGGAAAGTATGCCCCACCAAGCCCCACGGTACCAAATGACGCCCCACGGGTTTGAGCAATGTGTCTATGGGCCATTTTATCTTCAAAATATCTTCAAAACCTGAAAATAAAATAAAGATGTCGGTAATTATTCAATTTGAAGCTATTTATAGTTGTATTTTGTTAGAATTGGTACTAACAAATTGCTTATCATCCATTGAAATGGTAGGGTGTGGGGTGGTAACTGAACTAGCTTGGTCGTAAAATATTTTCACTATTATCTCGCTTATTTTATAATATAGACAAATAAAACTTGGACTCATGATTAAAAATGTGTTTTCCTGTATGAAAAACATATAATGACCCATAGACACATTGCTCAAACCCGTGGGGCGTCATTTTGTACCGTGGGGCTTAGTGGGGCATACTTTCCCGTGGGGAATAGTTTAGTATGACCGGATTTTGAACCAGTTTTAATTGTCATCTCGCATAGAGATCTGACTCTTTTTGCCTACCAGTAATGCGCATGCGCGGAAAATTCTCAATCAAAACAATAACAATCAACTCTCCTATACGTGAGTTGACGAATGACGTCACGGGTCACGTGATGTTTACATCCGGGTAATCGCTGTAGGCAGAAAGATCTACCAGTTGCATGCACAAATAGTAAAATATCCAGTATTCAAGTTTTTCGATTGTACATTTCTAATGATTAGTCCCTGTTGACAAAGGTGTCAATTTTTAGATAAATCATCCAACCTTTTGATTATGCAGTTGTCATCACATTACACACATTATGAAAAGAATATTTCACGTCGAAAGATAACCACCCAGAAATGCAAATGAATGCAAACAAATTGCTGTTGAGTAACTGGTGTATCGTGCATTTGTCATTAATTAAGCTGTATTTATGTTTTTTTGTTCACTCATAAACGAAATATAGTATATCTTACCTATAC
This sequence comes from Fragum whitleyi, assembly GCA_948146395.1. Classification (NCBI taxonomy): domain Eukaryota; kingdom Metazoa; phylum Mollusca; class Bivalvia; order Cardiida; family Cardiidae; genus Fragum; species Fragum whitleyi. The sequence goes on from OX411545.1 coordinate 66,431,646, forward strand.
TGAGCTGATTCAAGTTTCAATGCCGATTTTTCTTTATCCCATTTTCGTTATTCATCCTGTCACAGAAATTTCAAACATTGGGAAAGGTTTTTATGGCCTTTTCCCCTTATTTGTCTAAGAATTATTAACCCAATTATTAGTTTAATCTTTAAATTTTGAGAACACCACCTACTTCTGAAAACCGATTTGCTTCTGTAAAAAATCCCCCGCACTTTTAGAAAATTGGTTAATTTAAGATAATAAACGAATGTCGCCAAACACACGATCTGCCGACTTAACAGCTTTTCTAATTAGATTGTAAATCCTATCAAAGAATTTTCATTTTGCGACATAAAAATATTAGCCGCTATTAACACAAACATGTGTCATAAAGTTCGCTGTTTCTAACGCAATGGATCCGAACTACACGGCTGCGGAATCTCTTTCATCTGACCGTAACCAGATGTGCTTATCGATATTGCCCATGTCATAAAACAGTAGCCGCTAATCACACACTTGCACAAACTTCTTTAACATGTGCCAAATTTTAATTGATCTGACTGTGACGATGCACACGCCACTGATTGATTGCTTTCATCTGGACCGTCACCTTTTACCCATTCATTAGGCAACTGATAATCAGGCATGCAAACCAAATACTCTTTTATTCAAAACATTCACGTAATGGTCATTACCTTTCTTTGTTATTCAATTATTCTTTACGTGCTTGCACATCTGGCCTTTAAACCTGTACGTGAATTGATGTATTTCTACGTGAATTATGTACTACAGTACGTGAATGGGCACCCTGAGAGAGAGAGGGTTATTAGTCATCTCGGCCCATCAGATAACTCGGCCCATCGGATAACTCGGCCGCAATATATAGTCAATAGTATAACATATATTATTTTTCATAAAAAGTGTACAAGTTTTCTACTTTACCTCACTTGGTTTATTCTTTGTTTTTCTAAATCTATATTTTTTGTCTTTTTAGAAATATTTTATCGATTAATAGTTGATTATTTATAATTCTAAGAATGATCCTTAAATTCAAATTTAACCCTTGTCATGCTGGTCCCGGAATATTCCTACTTTGGCAGGAGGTATGGACAAACATCAGCCTGCACATATGTGCAGTCTGATCTTAGTCCATATACAGGGTGTCCACGGTCAGGGAAAAAGTCAGGGAAAAATATTTTTTCAAGGTCAGGGAATTGTCAGGGAATTTTGGAATTGGTCAGGGAATTATTACAGTTTAAGCAAAAGTCAGGGAAAAGTCAGGGAATTTTGAAATAATTGGTGTATGAATGATAAAAAGATAAAAATAATAAAGGCTAAGGCATACATCTTATTTCAAAACTCACACCCAGCATTACAGGTTATGTTCATAAAACATGCATTACGTATGTATGAAGAAAAAGAAAAAAAAAGAAAAAAAATATTCATACAAATAGTAATACAGTTACAGTTATTAAAGTTAGAGGTGGAAAGGGTTGGCTGTAGGGGTGTGGGAGGCCAACATTTTCATAAATTAACATGCAAAATACGGTTTACATAAGTCAGGGAAATTTGACTTTGGTCAGGGAAAAGTCAGGGAAATTTGCTTTGCTCAAACTGTGGACACCCTGATATAACCTGATTTTCCTTTTTAAACCAGAAAAGTTTCAGAAATTATATTTTCAAAATCAAATGCTGACTCGCAATAGGAAACACAGAGCCCTCAGCACTTTGATGTATATATAATTTTGCCAATGTTTTTTATTCAGCATGACAAGAGTTAACTTTTTAATCTTCTGATGCATACGTTAATTTCCTTAGAACTGAATGATGATTGAATACTTTTGTATTTGTGATAAAAATATTAAATAAATTACATAAAATAAGGTATTAGCGTGAAATGAGATTTGGGCGGAGTTATACGTTGCCGAAGGGCCAAGTTGAAAATGGGCCGAGTTGATCAGTCACCAGAGAGAGGGGAGAGGAGGGGCCTGGGGGCATAAGTATTTTAAAGTTTAGTGCGAAATCCCATGATCTATCAGTAGCCAAATTAATTTTTAATTATTGCGCACTTCATTCTGTTATGTCAAACTGAAAACAAATTTATTGGCTTATAATTTGTGCAAATCAACTGGCACCTTACCTTTATTCAATTTTGTTCTCGGGTTAAAAAGAAAACTTTTGTAATTTCCATGCTGAAGTCACCACTGATACTAGACTATGTGTAAATGTGGACTACAGACAAGTGAAATCAATATTTTCTGGATGAGATTTTTCGGGATAGCTTAAATTAATTTTCAATTTTTTAATCTTTCTTTTACAATGGATGCATTTGTTATTTTTTTCAATACAATTTTTAACCTCTTTTTTTTTCCTGCAAGTGAATTCACACCGGGTGGAAAAGGACACGGTTGTTTTGTTTGACAGTAGAATAGAATAGAATAGATTAACACATGTTACTTTTCACTCACGGCGGTACTCAAATAGTTCTATCTATCTTTACATATACTGCCTTGTTCCCCTTCCAGGAATTACTGGCAGGTGCGCGCCTGTGCTGGAATAAAAATGTTGTTAGTCATTGATTAGGGTGCCAAATTTTAAAAGTATTGTTAGTGTTAGATTAAAAGATCTGATAAAACTATTTTGGACATTCAGAGACGGCTCCCTATCTGAAATGAATCCAGACTCTTTCTTGAACCAGGCAATGTCAGGTTGCTCTATAAGGTAGGCTGTTCCAAAGTATCACTGTGTAGGGTAAAAAAATTAAAGTAGGAAGTATTTGTGTGGATCTGTGTAAAAGATTCTGTGTGCATATATATGTTGGGTGATCCTAACTGGTCTTGTCTATGCTAAGTTGGTATGGGCACTGCAACAAAAGTTAACCAAAGAAGCTATGCATGACAGTGGTAAGAGTGGTCACCCATTACAACCCCCCCCCCCCCCCCCTAAAGAGTCATCATATATTGATGACATTAAGCCTATAAAGGCAGTAATGTGCTTCATGTACTAATAAAGTAGGTAAAATGCCGACATAAATGGCTGAATGGCCTAATCCCAGACAAGCCCCCATCTTATAAACAAACTATTCACAACTGAGGCATAGCTGATTATAACCAACATTAGCCAGTATGCAACCCAACGGGACAAGAAATATTCAAATTATTGGTTTACAAGTCAAATTCACTATCCACTGAGCCAAAGATCTTCCCTGACACAGGAGTCGGATATTATACTTAAACCAAAGAAGCTATGCATGACAGTGGTGAGAGTGGTCACCCATAACAACCCCCCCCCCCTTAAGAGTCATCATATATTGATGACATTAAGCCTATAAAGGCAGTAATGTGCTTCATGTACTAATAAAGTCGGTAAAATGCGGACATAAATGGCTGAATGGCCTAATCCCAGACAAGCCCCCATCTTATAAACAAACTATTCACAACTGAGGCATAGCTGAAAATAACCAATGTTAGCCTGTATCGAAACCATGGGGACAAGAAATATTCAAATTATTGGTTTACAAGTCAAATGCCCTAACCACTGAGCCAAAGAAGATCTTCTCTGACGCAGGTGTCAGACGTATTTTAACTAAAGAAGCTATGCAGGACAGTGGTGAGAGTGGTCACCCATTACAACCTCCAACCCTGGGATTGGGAGTTCAGAGCTCTATCACTCAGTGACTGGGAAAGGCTTGCACTATGCACCATAGTCACATTAAAATCTAAAATGACATAATGTTTTCATGTTTGTTTTCTAAAATGTAATTTACAAATTAACTTGTAGCTCCAAAAATCCATATAAATTGTTTTTTTTATTACAACCCAAGAGAGACAGCCTGCCCACTGGGTTTCATGGGGGGTGGGGGGAGGGAGGGAGGGGGGGGGGTTACATGTACCCTCTTTAAGTTTAAATTTTGGGTACAAAGAAAAATCTTTTTACATTCATCAATTATTCTTTACATGCCTGCACAGCTTGCCTATAAACCTGTACTTGATTTGATCTATGTCTACATGAATTACATACTGTAGTATGTAAATGAGTACCCTGAGGGATGGATCAATTTGTTTTCTTTTGAATTTTTACCTTAAATAGACCTTGCATTCTACTCATAAACTACACCAGTTATTATTTCTGCAAAGTTTGACGAATGTAATGCTGTTTTTCATTAGTTAGTGATACTTGGATTTAATGTACTCAATAGAAACCATGATGCATAATTACATTATGCTGAATTTCGACAAAGAGTAGTTGTAACTTTCACTTGCAGAAATGCTTGATTTATTGAAAATACAAAGGAAATCAAGGATCTTATTAGCCTTATATGGTGGTGTTGCATTATTTTTGGCAATCAACTTAGAATAACAACAGTTTTTAGCTCCACTGACAAAGTCCAGTGGGCTATTGTCATAGCCTATTTCACCGTGTGCATCTGTCCATCTGTCCCTTTATGCATAAACTTTTTCATAGATCTTCTTCTCTGAAACAATTGGTCAGAATTCAACCAAATTTTTCAGCAATGATGCTAAGGACATGTTCTTTCAGATCAGACGGGCTGATATCTTAGCACTGCGCACTGTCAAGTCACCAAAAAAGGGCGCCTTTCATATGGTAAAATATGAAAATAAATTCAACCCTGGTCTAAGATGATTATCTACTTACAAATAGATTATGGCTAAGCTTAATACTTTTAATGCAAATTAACAAAGAATTTTCATAAAGCTTTCATAAATGCCAGAGGAACGACTCTTGCCCTCTTGGGCCTCTTGTTCTATCTGTTTGATGTGAAAAAACACTCAAGTTTCCAGTGCTTGATACTCGCAATCATTTTACTCAAGTCTTGTGAGTTCAACAGTCCTTATTTCAACCACGGATGCCACTTTCCTATTAAAGATCAAATGAAAAGCTATTTTTCAAACAAGTACTAAATATATATTTCAATCAGTTTAATTGAAATAAAAAGGTATAAAAAATCTGCGTCGGAAAACACACACCCAAAGGGACAATATTTACAAAAGAACGACCGTGATTTATTGGAGATTTTCACCTGGCCGAAAACGGATTTTCGCACTTGCGCACAGGATGTGACGTCATTGTAGGCATTCCTCTCGAAGGTAAACAAGGCGAACGCTTGTTACTATCACAGCTATCGAACAACAACACGAAGGTTCGATATTGTTATACGGCTATCAACTTGTGCAGCCAGAACAGTTTAAACCTTAGCAAGTGGAAACTACAGATATGTTTACTTTAAACCCTAAACCTGAGATATCTAGTCACGAGTCTAACAACAAGGCCCGGATAAACGTAAATCGGAAACTATGGCATGGTTAGAGTGTTTTCACGGCGTTGTAACGATGTAATCTTGTTAAAATTAAACATTTTTCTCTCACAAATTAAAATCAGCATTTTTCAGACTGTTCACTTCGTAAATTTGGTAAAAACTTCGGAAGGAAATCCAATTTGATCTTATTGAGAGTAATATTTCACAGTGACCAATCATTTAGCTTCAACTTTTGTTTATTATACAGATATATAAAAAAACATAAAAAATGCTTTACATAACACATTTGATTGTTGGTCAAAACCATATTACTACAAAGTCAATTAAATATATTGTGCAAAATTAAATCAAGACATTGAATAAAACCCTACCTCAACAGGGCTTTGGCAATTAAATGGTATGAAATTCCTTCAAACTATAATTATTTGTCGGTACAAATTTCCTTTTCCATGATTTTTCCATTTTCTTTAATGCACAAATGTTCACCCATGTTTTCACTTTATTTGAATTTGTCAAAAATATAACGAATGAATATCATGAACAAAAAATTAGAAAAATAAATTCAATTAAACACAAATTTGATGGTATTCCGTTGTCGATTGAAGGTTGTGTCTAGGTATATCACCGGTTGAAAATTAGTCTTTTGCGGCATGTCAGTTGAATCATTGAAGGATAAAATGTGTGTTTAATTAAGTCATAAAGTTTTATAAATTACATGTAGCTGGGTGGTTTTGTTTATTGGAAACATTGTGACATCTTGCCGATTACACAACAGCGCACATGACAAATGATTTACCGAAGGTAACCCTTTCTGCATGTGCTAGTCTGTGTACCGATAATTCTTCTAATATGCCAATTATTTTCAAAATCATTTCTGAAACATTTATCAAATGTATACACTGTTTTTTCTATTTCGGCACACAAAACACTTCTATATATTATTATGGTCAATATTTCAAGCTGTAATAAGAGTTAAGCGGATTCAATATCATTTACACCAAGAAAATTTCTTCTCTTTTTTTCAACAAAAAAGTTTTCACAATATTGTGAATATCGAAAAACTATTTAAATGTTGTGTTTTATGTTTTATATCAAGAAAAAAGATATAAAGCGAGAAAAACAGACTAAAAGAGGGAGAGGAAAAGAGAGGCGGACAGACAGACAGAATGCGCAAAACCAGAGAGAATGTTCTAATTAAAATGTTGACGGGTGATCAAAATGTCGCAAATGTAGCTTTAAAAAGCTGTACTTGCGTTGATTTGATAATTTATCAATCATCGACGATAATGTTCAACGAATAATATATTACTTATTACGCTTGTGCGTACTGCGTGTCATGTTTTTACGCCCTTTACAAAATTATAACAGAGGCAGATTTCTTCCCGGCTTTCGTACTGTTCAAGTTTATACGTTAACTTCGAACTCAAGAAATAATTTCTCAGAGCAAAATTTCAAAGAGACCATTCATTAAGCTTCAGCTTCATTATATGTGACCCGTCACGCGAAAGGGGAACTCCATAAAATTAAAATAATTATGTGATGAGGTTGGTTCAAGTACAGGTCAGTCAGAGGTCGCATAAAAAAATCTTTCAAGGGAAGGAACAAATAGCTAGATTATTATTGTAAAAGAAAATCATCAAAGTTGGACATTTTTTGAACCTTCTCGGTCCGCAATCTGAGTAGGGGCGACTCTTTATGCACTAGCCTTACGTTCTTTGGTGAAGAATTTAGAATTTGGTACTGAAACATTTGTTTTAGCTGATTAGAAGCTGCTCAACAAGCCTTTTTCGTAAACGAAAATATTGGGTACATATCATAATTCAATAATATCGTTTTAAACTGTAAGTGCGATATTTTGGTTTTACAATGAAAAAAAAGTTTTCATCATTGAACACCAAAATAAGTTATTTTACGAATTACAGCAGTTATGACATCTGTTCACACCTTGGTTTATTGACGGGGCGTGGTTTTCCAATGATATACATGATATTAATTGACACTTGACAAAATTTTACCCAATCAGTTCACCGGAAATTTCAAAAGGCGTTTAATTGGTTCATTACCTTTTGACGGGGCGTGGTTATAGGACAATTCATGCGCAAGAACAACCAATCAGTACACCGAAAGATATTTCTATGTCTTTGTGTATAGTAAATGTTTCGGGTCCCGATTCTTTTCAATCAGGATAATTAATACTATTAATAATGCTACATCCAGACATTTTAAATGAATTAGACCCTTGCATCTTGCCGCAACATCTTACAGACAATCGTTTTTACGACAAATTTGTGAAAAATCTGTGATAGGTTGAACGAAATTCTGTAATTTATATAATCTGCTTATTCCGTCTATACATTCATAACTGCAATGACGTCACAGGTCAGTTTCAATAGCGGGCTACAGGTGTGATAAGAGAAAATCGTCGATTTTACAATTATCGTATATATTATTTTCATTTTGAATATCGCATCAGATTATTTTAATACATCTCTTTGTATTTATGTAAGGTCAAAAGAGCTTTTCATTTGACCTTTAAGTAAAAAAGTAAGATGCCATAATAGAAAAATTATATAAACCTTCAATATCATCCTAGAAAGGTAGGTTAAACTTCCAATATAATTGTCATCATACAAATGAAAAATTAATCATTTTTTTGTGACCCTTGAAGCAAAAAAGGGCCATCTGGGTAGTGCGTAAAGTGTTGACCCTAGTCAGACTACGCAGACTGACTAGAATCACAACATTTTGCACCGTGCCTATTTTCTGAATCTAGAATGATCAATCTACCTTCCAGCGAAAGAATTTTTAGCTCCACTGGCTGAAAGCCACTGGGGCTATTGTCATGGCGTTGTGTCCGTCGTGCGTCCGTCCGTCCGTCCGTGCGGTCGTAAACTTTTTCTTTAAAAATCTTCTCCTCAGAAACTACTGGATGAATTTCAACCAAACTTCACAGGAATGATCCTTGGGTGACCCTCTTTCAAAGTTGTTGAAGAAATTTTGATCCAATGAAAACATGGATTTAATGGGCGTGGCTAATTTCCAAATATGGTAAAAAGTGACTTTTCTCAGATTCTAATTGATGGATGCCAATTAAATTTTACATGAATAATCCTTGGATGACCCTTTATCAGTGTACCAAAAATTATTGTGATCGGACGATAAATATGCATTTTATGGGCGGAGGTCATTTCTCTATATGTTATATAGTGGAAACTTTGAAAATCATTTTCTCAGAATGTCATTGATGGATATCAACCAAATTTCACTTGAATGATCCTTGGGTGACCCTTTATCAGTGTACCAAAAATTATTGTGATCGGATGATAAATATGTATTTTATGGGCGGAGGTCATTTCTCTATATGTTATATAGTGGAAACTTTGAAAATCATTTTCTCAGAATGTCATTGATGGATATCAACCAAATTTCACTGGAATGATCCTTGAGTGAAGCTTTATCAGTCTGCAAATATAATTGTGATAGGATGAAAAATATGTATTTTATGGGCGGAGGTCATTTTTCTATATATTATATAGTGGCATTTTTGAAAACCATTTCAACATCAGTAGAACCCAAAATATCTTAAAATCTAGTCAACCTTAGATTTGCTATTTCAAGAATTTCAAGCCTGTGGAGCGACTCAAGCCATTCATGGCTTTCTAGTTGAAATACGACCTCTGGTTGACCTATGCTGGATCAAATCTCTTTTCCAATAATTCATTTTGCAGAATTCCAGGATGATCCCTTTTCACAAGACTGGTCACATTTTTGTAAGGTCATTCCAATGGCCTCTTAGTTATAGACTTACTTGAAACATTTATTATTACTGATTTTCGGGTTTCTATACTGGTCCCTAATACACAATTATACCAGTTTAACTGGTAAAGCCCGTTAAAGCCCATATCAATTGTGCAAGGTCAATTTACGATTGCGGTATTGATCTTTTCCGACTGTTTCTTCGATAATTGTAGACCTATGTTCACCATGTTTTGCTAAAAATTGTTAAAACAATATGGTTTTTTGAAACCAATTGGCATTCAATAAAAAGAATTGTTTCAGAGGCTGGAATAATGACCAGAAAAGATTTACCAGAAGTCTATCTTCCATGAAGAAGCCAAAAAAGCCTGCTACCAAATTAAATATATACAGAGCAGAGGTTTTGCCAGAGATAAAAGACAAGAATCCAGGTAACTGATTGAGCAATAGCATCCCAGGCTGTGTTTTTGCTCTGTTGTCCCCAAAAAATCATAAATGTCCAAAATTATTTTAGGAAATATGGACCCTATGATACAAAACTTTCGTAGCTATTTTTTTTGTGTTATCCAAAAACTTTGCAAAATGTCCCCAATTTTTCTTGATAATAAAGTCAATGTACCTGTTCTTCCAAAACCTTGGTACAGTTGGTAACTTTGTGAAATCGACTGTCATTTTGATTAAAACCATTCTTAACCGCTCAATCAGCGGTCCATTCAATTATTTACAAACACTCTCTCAAGCCATTCAAGAACGCTCCATAATTACTTAAATGATAAGATTAACAACCACATTCAAAATAAAAAAAAGTGTGCGATGGGTTTGTGAAGTCTGTGTGCATGTTTTATAAAAGGGAGGTGATAAATAACGCTAATCTTGAACAAAATTGGCAAAATTTTGATTACCTTCAGTGTTCTGCCCAAGCCGCGATTCCGTGCTTTGGTATGTCCATCTGTTTGTCTGCCCTTAAACTTATTTGTTTCTGGACCCTAACTCAAGAAAAAAGGCCACACAATCATGAAGCTTGATACAAACATTTCCCATGAGCTAAGGAAGTGTCCTATTATTTTTCAGTGACGAAGATCAAAGGTCAAAGTCACAATTGAACTTTCTTTGAAAACCATATACAGAACAAGAACAAAGCGCTGTTTTGGATCGCAGTATTAGTCTGCTTTTAGACAGATCTATTTTAAGACTGGCAGTACCCTTGTCTTACCCTAGTCTATTTTGAACCCCTAAAATTTTCTGTCAGAGGGGTCATTTTGACCCCTCAAAATTATAAATGATCAGTTCTACAGGAAAACCTGCCGAAATTGCAATGAAATTGACAAGCCTTAAATTTCAATTGTTCAAAAAATTATGCAGTATTTATTTTTTCATAAAATATGAAAATTATCTTATCTCCAAAAATGAACCTGCGGAAATTGCAATGAAATTGACAAAAGGCTTAAATTTCATTTGTTCAAAAATGCGGAATTTGTTTTTCATAAAATAAAGAAAATTATGTTGTTTCCAAAAATATTGAGGTATTTTATACCCGCTCATGTTACCATTTTTCCTCAAACCCAATAATTAATGCAATAACATCAATTAAGTGATGAAAACATTGAAAAAAAAGGAAGACTTTGCTTGTTTCAATTTTTTCTTAATTTTTTTTTCAATTGATTTTCAATTTTACCCCACATTTAATTGACGTCTTGGAATTCTTTGAATTTGAATAAGTTTAGAATTGTTTGTTTCGAAGTATCTTGGTTTAACACCTGTCAGAAATTGAAAGGGGACATCAATAGGGCAGGTTCTGGAGAACAAATCAAATATATTAGAATTTATTGCCTTCTTCATATCTTAACACTTGTCATGCTGAATAAAAACCTTAGCAAAATTGCAGTAAAATCAAAGTACTGTAAGCACTTGTATCCAAGAGTATGGGGAAATCTTTCTCTTGATACTCAATTTCCTAAACAAATCTGCCTTGAAAGGGAATAAACAGGTGATGTAGACTAAGAAGAGACTGCACATATGTGCAGGCTGATCTTTGTCTGTACCTCCTGCCAATGCCGGAAAATTCCGGGTTCAGCATGACAAGGGTTAATTAGAGATTCACAGAAATATGAATGAGTTATAAAGATATGAAGGAGATAAGTAAAAAGTTTAATCAGCATAACCTAGAAATATCATGTTACATGTATTTTATTGTTGAGATCACTTAGTTTTGACCCTTAGAAGAAAGTCGAGGGAACAATGACTTCTGAATTTAACAAGCTTATACAAGCCCTCTTATGTTTTGCAGGTCTGAGTGGCCTTGAAGTCACTAAAATGATAAGTGAACAGTACAAATCACTCAGTAAAGAGAAATTAGAGGTAAATTACAATTTAATTTATTAGTTTGAATAGGGAAAAACCTTATTCTGCTGATATTTTTAATTTTTTATTCCTTTTTTATACACCCGTAGAGTAGTATTATGTTATTGTCTGTCCGTCCGTCCGGCTGTCCGTTAGCAAATTCTTGTCCGGTCCATAACTTTCAAACTATAAGGCCTATGGTCTTGAAACTTCAGAGGTGTATAGATCTCATAGCTAGGGTATGCAGAGCGCAAGAACCACAACTCCACCATTTGTAATTTTTGAGTTATTGCCCTTTGTTTGATTCAGTTAGCAAATTTGTGTCCGGTCCGTAACTTTAAAACTATAAGGCCTATAGTTTTGAAACTTCACAGGTGTATAGATCTCATAGCTAGGGTGTGCAGAGCGCAAGAAACACAACTCTACCTTTTGTATTTTTTAAGTTATTGCCCTTTGTTTGATTCAGTAAGCAAATTTGTGTACGGTCCATTACTTTAAAACTATAAGGCCTATGGTCTGAAACTTCACAGGTGTATTGATCTCATAGCTAGGGTGTGCAGAGCGCAAGAACCACAACTCTACCATTTGTAATTTTTGAGTTATTGCCCTTTGTTTGATTCAGTTAGCAAATTTCTTGTCTGGTCCATAACCTTGAAACTATAAGGCCTATGGTCTTGAAACTTCACAGGTGTATAGATCTCATAGCTAGGGTATGCAGAGCGCAAGGACCAAAACTCTACTGTTTGTAATTTTTGAGTTATTGCCCTTTGTTTGATTCAGTTTGCACATTCGTGTCCGGTCCATAACTTTCAAAATACCAGGACTAGGATGATGAAACCTTCACATGTATGTAGAACTCATAGCTAGGGTGTTTGATTACATTATCTCAATCTGATTGAATTGTGAATACTTTAGTAGTACTCGGGTACATATAATTCCTTGAAGAATAGTGATGATATCCATAAATAATCCACAGTTCTTTAATTGCCTAAGAACACATTTTCCCAGACACAAATAGGAAAACAAAACAAAACAAACACTACCATAATAATAAATACAATATACTATAGTGTTTGCTAAAAAATGCATCCTAAGGATCAATAAAAAGTTCAAAACATCACCCATTTATTTCTGAGCTTCGGGCGTATAATGCCACGCCCAGCGTTGCTCTTGTTTAAACAAACTTGCCTATTTCTCAGATATCTTGACCAGTCTAATTAATCTCTTCCAACAATAAAATTCAGAGTGGAAAAATAGCAGTATAGACTTAAATCAGACTGCACCTCTGTGCAGGCTGATTTTAGTCTATATTTTATGCTAAATTTTCTGCTAAAGTTGCTAAAGTTTCGTGCAGAAAACAGTTAATTTTTTGAAATTTTTGAGTAATTTTTTACCTGCAAGATTTTTATATCAGTTATAATTCTATTTCTTCTTAAGCCAAGCTTGGAAACCTAGCACTTGCTTCTGTGACCATGATATCCGCCTCGACAAAGATTCTTTTCTTTTGACTTTCATTTAATTGAATTTCCAAAGTTGATATTGATGTGCTGTTACTATCAACCTCTAGGAATAGTCAAGCTTCGCTGTCCTCTGACAGTTCTTGTTTTTTAACTCTTCTTGTTTAATAAGAGAAAGACTAAGATCAGACTCTGACTGCACATAATTAGCTGTCTGATCTTTGCCTATTCCTCCTGCCATAGCAGGAATATTTCCGCTTAAGCTTGCCAATCGTTATATTAGATTTGTATCATTATATTAGACTTTTTTAAGCATTTATTGTGCTTTATCATTTATTATGTTTAAGGATAAATTATTAATACTGTTCATATTTATTTTGTTTATGTAGATGCTGTCAAAGGAATATTCCAAAAAACTTAAGGAGTTCCATAGAGAATTATTGGAATGGGAGAAGTTGCAACCTGGTACAGGGAATCCAAAGAATTTGAAGGAGGTGTGGTTTATTAATTGAGACTGTGCGTGAGATTTCGAACAATACCAAATATGCTCGAAGCAAAGACTCTGACCAGTCTATGCATCCTCACAGTCTGACCAGAGTCTTCACTATGCATTTAGTAGCTAGATAAGGTCTTAAAGTATCTGTATACCATCAGGTTATTTTGTTTTTACACTATGTGGCTGTCTATGCTGCTAAATGTTTGCCCCTTATGCACATTTCAAATTGTTGGAAATGTCACACACAGGCTCAATTGTTATCTAGCTAGAAATTACCATCTAGGAATTTAGAGGTCCAGATGAGAGGGGGAAATATCCAGTCTAAAATCTTTATTTCACAATGAAACCCTCCACTGCATTATTACTGTCAGATTGTTAAAAGCAGAATTAAATCTGATACAAACAAACAAATTAAACCCTATGTTGTGGATACTCATTTGATGCGTCTCAATGAGATGTTTCAAATGAGTACCAACAACATAGCGTTTAAGTAATAATAAAATATTTAAATTCGAAAACATAAAACCCCCTCTGTCTGTTGCTCTGAAACTTTCTAATGAATTGTTTGAAAAAGATATAATTTCAGGTATATATCAACTGGAAGTCACATTTCAAAACTTAACTCTTGTCATGCTGAATAAATTTTGGCTAGCAATTTGCATCAAAATCAAAGGGCAAAAAGCACTGAAAGTACCAACTGTAGGTCAATTTTTATTTGGAAAACTAAATCTATTGAGAATTCTGGTTAGAAAGTGAGAAAGAGGTGGTGTAGACTAACATCAGACTGCACATATGTGCAGACTGATGTTTGTCTATAGCTCCTGCCAAAGCAGGAATATTCCGGGTTCAGCATGACAAGGGTTAAGTTATAGGAAAGTAGAATGATCATTGTCGTTTCAAAAAATAAATTAAGCATGGTGTGGAAAGATTTCACCAAAGTGGCTTCACAGATGGACTTCAGTTGACACTTTACTTATAATATTATAATTTATAGTATAACCTCTATCTTCTTGAATTTGAACTATATTTGGAAAAAATGTCCAATTTTGGGATATTCCAACTAGTTTGTTTGGGATATATCAACTGTATAGCTCAAGTTTTTTTCCAAGAAGAATTTGTTGTAGGTTTCTACAATGTTTTACCCATTTTCTATTTTGAAGGGTGTCAATAGGAGGAATTGTGTGAGAATGGGTTGAATTGATACAAGAGCATCGCAAGCGGGTGCCAACTCTTGGCTGTTTATTATTTGTTAGGCAAATGCAAATATATGAACTCATGATCAGTACCTACGGAAAGGTCTTGTACCCAGCAATGATCATGTGAAATTTGAAGGCTCTATGACTAACCATTCAAAAGGTATGACCAAGGTTAAATTTTTTAAAGGAATTTGACCTTGAAAAATGACCTTGATATTGATTGATGACCTTGAACTTGGTACCTACAGAAAGGTCATGTACCAAGCAATGATCATGTGAAATATGAAGGCTCAATGACTTACCATTTACCATTCAAAAGTTACGGCAAAGGTTAAATTTTTTAAAGAAATTTGACCTTGAAAAATGACCTTGACCTTGACTGATGACCTTGAACTTGGTACCTACAGAAAGTTCTTGTCCCAAGCAATCATCATGTGAAATATGAAGGCTCAATGACTTACCATTCAAAATTTATGACCAAGGTTAAAGTTTGTTAAGCCAACACGAACATCAACGCCAAAGCCAACAACAACAACGACAACGCGAACGATGCGAAGGTGATCATGATACCCCGGGTTTTCTTCGAAAAAAACAGCTGAGGATATTCCAAATGTATAGCTCAAGTTTTTCACAAGAAGAATTTGTTGTAGGTTTCTGCAATGTTTTCCCCATTTTCTATTTTGAAGGGTGTCAATAGGAGGAATTGTGTGAGAATGGGTTGATTTGATACAAGACATGGCGTTACCCATCTGATTATTTGTCTCTCAACAATGGGTTGATAATTGTAGACCTATGTGAAAAAGCAGCTGGAGGCTAGGAAAGGTTGTGATGGTAGCACTAGTGAGAGAAAAAACAGGAATCTGATTTTAGGTGCTCTGGGATATAACTGAAAGATTGTTGAAAGCGGTGTAAAACTTGTTTCAAACAAAAATACAAGACAGTAAATTTATTGGTATTTATTATTAATTGTAGTCATCTGAAGGAAACAATTTATCCAGTAATTGCCTAAATGAGACAATTTCAACTTTAAATGCCTTCAAAAATTGTTGGATATGGGCCTATGAATATGGATGTGGTGTCCACTTCTTTGTCCAGAGCATAACTCTGTCACCTTATGACTGAGTGCATTGAAACTTGGGAATTCATTAGGAAACCTCGGTTAGCACCGTAAAAGCTCATTACTTCCGAGACCTTGCAAAACTATTGCTGGTCCACTTCCTTTAAACCTTGGACCGACATCTCCTCCAAAACCACTGGACCAATTTCAATAAAACTTTTCCAGAATGTTTATTGGTGACTCTTTCAATAAACTATTTGTGAGATTTTGATTGGCTTCTAAATATGAGTGTGGCTGGGCTAGCTAATTTTCATTTAGAAGTCTTTGAACAACATCTCTTTAACCACTAGATCAATTACAATGAAACTTTTCCAGTATGTTTCTTTGGTGACCCTCTCCAAAAATGGTGATGAATCAATAAGACTATAATAATGTCTTTCACTGAAACATGGTCATTTAGTTATCTTAATAAGCATTTAAATTTGCAAGGATGTTGGCAATATAGGACAATCTCTAACTTACGGAAATTGACTTTGATCTCTGGCAGGCACTGTTTTTGACTTGCACCTGTTTTGGCAAGCAACATTGGCTCCTGAAAACTCTAGTTCTAGAACTCAGATTTTATATTTCAAAGATAGAGTATTTGTTTATTTCATGGAGGTATGAAACTAAAACCCAAATTACATTGTATAAATATGCAAATTGGATTCATACATGAGTATGACAAGGTTTTTAGCTCTACTGGCGGAAGGCCATTTGGACTACTGTCATGGCACTATGTCCTTCATGTGTCCCTCTGTCTGCGTGTCTGGTCGTAGACTTTCTTTAAAAATCTTCTCTTCAGAAACTACTGGATGGATTTCAACCTTGATCTTTGGGTGACTCTCTTTCAAAGTTGTTCAAGGATTTTAAATCCAATTAAAAACAAGGCTGTAATGGGTATGGCTAATTTCTATATATGGTATAATATGACTTTTCTCAGAATCTAATAGATGGATATCATCCAAATTTCTTCCGACTATTTGTCTCCCACCAATGAGTTGATGATCATAAACCTCTGTGGGATAGCAGCTGGAGGCTAGGAAGGGATGTACTGGTTGTAATGTTGAGAGAAATAGGTGCTCCAGTGGCAGCTATATAACTGAAAGATTGTTGAAAGTGGAGTAAAACCCCATTCAAACAAACAAACAAAAATGATAAAAAAAGCATCCAAATTTCACATGAATGATCCTTGGGTGACCCATTATCAGACTGCACAAAATTATTGTATAATTATATTTTTCATCAATCTTAAATTTTATCTTTGCAGAAATATTTTAGCTTTTGACACTTAAAATCACTTTAACTTGAATGAAAAATTCATTCGTTCACTTGAATTCTTGTCTAACTAATCATGTTAGTAGATTTAGGCCTGTGGAGCAAATGAGCTGCTCAATGAGCCTCAGTTAGTTTCATATCTCTATGAAATCAGCAAAAGGTCTAATACATGTATTTTTAAACAAATATATAAGGATTTACCCTCGTTTACATGGATTGTTTATGGGACTAATTTTTGCAGAAGCTTACAAAAAAGCTGTGTAATTGAAAATTTTCATGTACTAAGGAAACCATTTTTTCAGCCTATCATAATGCATAAATCTTGGTAAACACCACTAGAATTAAATCATTTCAGATTGAAAAACTCTTGGGTAAACCAGGAAAGCCAGCCAATCAAACAAACAAATTCATTTCAAACTACATGATGAAAAATGAGAATACAGGATTCAAAGAGGTAAATTTTTATTAATGTCCCAGGTCTATGAGGCCTTATTTGAACAAAGAGATATTGAAAGAATATCTTTAAAAATGTTTTTATGATAAACATTTAGAGGCCTGCTGTACTAAACTTCTTACCAAAAAATTAATAGTAAGTCAAAACCAAAAATCGCACCTGGTGTTTTCATTCATTGAAATACTGTCTTGCAATATCTCAGTGGAATCGTCTTCCAAAGATGATTCCAATGAGATTATGAATGGCAGAATTCCATATTTATTTACTTATGTAGAAGCAACTTTAATTTTTGACAATTTTAACAATTGTTAGATGTTTAGTAAAACAAGCTCCGGATCTATTGTTTTCATAATGTGTAATACCTTTTCTTAGTGATCTTCCAAATTCAAAATAATTGAGCCTGTAAGTGACGTTTTCATCAATTTCATGTACACCTGAATGATAGACATTGAGCGGCCTGGGCAATTATATAATGCATCGAAATTAATCTTGGGTTGTGAACAGCGACTTAAGGTACGTAGCCATCTTTTGAGCGCATAGTCAAGACAGATCAGACTGTGTAGCTGCACAGGCCTATCTCAGCCTCGACAAAGCACAAATGTTGTTGCAAATTGTTGAAAATGTCACGAACAGGCTCAATTATCAGTCTTGCATTAAAAATATTGCCCTATATGTAGGGGATCCAATACACTTTTTATTGAGAAAAAGAAGGAAGATGTTAAAGTGGGATTCCACATGCTCAGGTTAGCTATATGATGATCTTCTAAATTCAAGATGATTATCATTCTTACATTAGAAATATAGCCCTATGTGTCGGGATTCAATGCTTACTTATATAGAAAAAAAGGAAAAAAGACGTTAAGTTTAGGATTTCACATACATGTACTTAAATTGGCAATGATTGCCAATATTAGTTCATCATGGGCCTCTTGTTTAAAGGTCCATTTTAGCATACCCAGAGGCACAGATAAGAGGGCAAATCTATCTAAAAATCTTTATTTCTCACTGAAACCCTATGTTATGGGTACTCATTTGAATTTTATAGACATAAGGTCTGTACTATCATTATTAAAATACTTCGATCTAAAATCCAAAATACTCCCGCCGCCACCATAGCGCAGTTGGTTAGGCATAAGACTTCCAATCTGGAAGTCGTGGGTTCGATCCCCGGTGGCGGCAAATATCCTTTCCGACGTTTGTCTCTCACCAATAGGTAGATAATCGTAAACCTATGTGAGATAGCAGTCGGAGGCTAGGAAAGGGTGTAATGGTAGTACAGGTGAAAGAAATACCAGGAATCCATTGTTAGGTGCTCCAACCACCGTGATATAACTGCGAAATTGTTGAAAGCGGCGTAAAACCCATTCAAACAAACCAAAATACTCCCTTGATCTGCAGCTCTGATGCTTTTATGTAAGTAACTTGTTTCTTTAGTATACAAGCATTAATTTTGCAATATGTTCTGAAACAGGAAAGAATAAAAATATTTTTTCTTAGTGCCTTTAATCAAAAAAGTTTCTGAAATATCAGAATAAAATCAGGAAAATCTTGAAAGTCAGTAGAGCTTAGCAGGCCCTTGTGGGTATCATGTTATGTGATGTTAATTGACCCTTGTCATGCTGAATCCGGAATATTCCTGTTTTGACAGGAGGCTAGGTATAGACAAAGATCAGTCTGCACCTATGTGCAGTCTGATCTTAGTCAACACCACCTGTCTGCCCCCTTTCAAGGCAGACTTGTTAATGAATGTAATCTTCAAAAAGAAAGATTATCCGGAATATTCTTGTTTTGACAGGAGGTATAGACAAAGATCAGTCTGCACCTATGTGCAGTCTGATCTTAGTCAACACCACCTGTCTGCCCCCTTTCAAGACAGACTTGTTAATGAATGTAATCTTCAAAACGAAAGATTATCCACACCCTTGGATTCTAGGGCTTTCAGTACTTTGAAATGAGAGTTATTCTGAAAGAGGATTTTTATTCAGCATGACAAGGGTTAATTAACAAATTTATGTGTATTTCAGGCTTACGAAGCATGGAACAACTTACCATCAGCTGAAAAAGAGGTCAGTTTTGTGCTATAACTTTTTGTCAATTTAAGTGCATTACAGTCAAGCATAACTTTAAAAGTTAAATTCTTTAATAGTCATGTCATACATTTACTTATAATATGACCTACGTTGCAGGAGTGAAATGACTTTGATATTACACAGGTGTTACTACATTAGTGGAATAACCATGCAAATGAGCTCAGAGCAAGTGGCAACCTCATTTTGTAACGACGGAAATGACGCCATAATGTATATATCGTGATGTCAGTTTTAAATGGTGTTATAAGTTTCACGAAAAATTGAAATGTTGAAATTCAAGAATTTTGGAATTTTTTTAGGTCATTTCATAAATAGAATATAAAATTTGTACTTAAAAAAATACAGAAATTATGAAACTGGTTATCTAGAAAATATAAAAACTCAGGGTATCCTTGTTTTTATCTGTTAAGTGATGACTTGTTTAATAAATTAGGTATTCCATGACCACTTATTCAATATCCTCTATATGTATAGCAAAGGTAACTGCCATAGCTCAGTTGGTAGTGAATCAGATTCAGAATCTTCAAGCATGGGGTCATGGGTTCAAATGGCACATAATTTGATTGCTGAATAATAAAAAGTTGTAACTGCCTATATGTTTATAAGCATTTACAACTGTGTTTCACTGAGCCAATGATATTCTTTCTGACATTGGCCTCCAACTACAGGGTGGGGGATCCTTAACCTACGTGGGAGAAAGTCGGAGGCTAGGAAATAGAGAATAACAGGTTAGTGTCTTAAAATATCAATGTTATCTGGTCGAGGTTGGGAGAATTTATCATGACGAGGCTTTGCCTCGTCATGATAAGTTTTCACAGCCGAGACCAGATAACATTGATATTTCAAGACACTGAAATGTTATTCTACTTATCATGCAATCATTTTTCACCGCTTAATCATAGTAAACCCTTAAAAATCAAAGAAATTTGTGTGAAAGTTTATGCAAATTGTTTCTAAAAATAGACTGCCTGATAACATGTCATGTTATCAGACAGGCGATATCAGGTCACTACAGGGCATCATTGCATGATAAAGGAAGTTATAGGGGCACTAGATACCAGGAAATACCAGGAATAATAATGATAATAATAATGAATTTATTTGAAGAGGCTGCACAGTTGGGTGAAACCCAGTCTTCCCTGTGGGCCTCTGAATATAAACGGACAATATACAAATTATTTACAAAACACAAAGATATTTACAAGCAAATGGGTAATATGTTTTGAGGAATAACTTGAATACATAAATTTCTGGAATTTCCTACTTTCATTGCATAAATTCAGGTCATATTACAAAGAGAATTTCAAATTTGTGCTCATAAAATACCAAAATTATCAAACTCAGATGACCTGTTAAAAAACTTTGGTATTCAACGACCTTTCCTATTATTGCAGGCTCTAAAGAAAGAGTTCAGCAAAGAGTTTGAAGCCTACAAAATTGAGCTGAACAAGTGGGAGAAAAGTCTGTCTGAATCGGATAGAGAAATGTTGGAGCAGGCCAGGATGGTTACTATGAAACAAGCAGATGTGAGAATTTCAGACATCTTTACGTTAGCTGGCTTAACCCTTCCCTGTTTTGCAAAATTTTGGACCTGTCCAAATTCAAAGGTTTTGCAGACGAAAATTTAAAGTGGATTTAATTTGAAAAATAACCATTCAGTATGTCAGAAGCAATTTCTTTTTTTTCACAATGTTTTCTCAATTATAAAACCACAGGCACGTAAAAAGCAGGGATTAAACAGCAAAGGGTTAACTAGATTCTTAACTCAACCTTTTAGCTGACCTGAGCATAACATGCTCAAGGGGAGCTATTTGGATCACCCTGAGTCCATCGTGCGTCATCCAGTGTCTATAATTTAAAAAACTTCTTCTGAACAACTGGGCTGATTTTGATGAAACTTTGCGAAAATGTTCCTATGGTGACTGTCTTAAAAAATTGATCAGGGAATTCTGATTGGCCCATAAATTTGGAGTGGCAGGGAGTGTCTTTTATTCACTTTGAAATCTTTGAATAACATCTCCTCCTGAACCACTGGCCCATTTCAATGAATTTTTACCAGTCTGTTCCTTGGATGACCTTCTTCAAAAACTGTTCATGATGATTTGCCCATAAATATGGGCGTGGCAGGGCATGGCTCATTTTGAGCCCAAAATCTTTGAATCACTTCTCTTCCTGAACCACTGGGCGTATTTCATTGAAACTTTACCTGAATTTTCCTTGGGTGACCCTGTTCAAAAATTGTTCTTGAAATTTTGATTTGCCATTGAATATAGGTAGGGCAGGGCAGGGCTTATTTAGATCCCAAATTCTAATAAGGACATCTCCTCCTGAACCACTTTGCTGATTTCAATGACACTTTACCAGAATGTTCCTTGGGTGACCCTCTTTAAAAATTGTTTTTTGAAATTTTGTTTAGCATATGAATTTGGGCGTGGCAGGGGGGGGCTTTATTTGATCCCAAAAACTTTGAATGACTTCTCCTCCTGAACCACTGGGCCGATTCCAATAACACTTTACTATAATGTTCCTTGTTTGATTCTTCTCACAAATTGCTTGGAAAATGTTGTTTGGCATATAAATATGGGTGTTGCAGGGTGGGGCTTATCTTGAGCCCTTTCTCTTTAAGACATCTCCTCCTGAACCACTGGGTAGTTTTCAATGAAACTTTACCAGAATGTTTATCAGTCAACTTTTGTCCGACCTTTGATAAATATATATTACATACTAAGTGGTTTATATGAAAAAAAATAAATCTAACCAGGTTGCGGGAATTGATAATTGTCAAATTATCAATTCATAAAACCCAGTTATTTTTTCATACAATACACTAAGTATATATTACTTTGGAATATCTATATGTCGAACTTCAGGGGATTCAACCAAAAAACTTCGACGTATAGAAAGTTTGACGAACGGATAAAAGGCGATCTTCGGGAGGAAGACATATGCGGCCATCCTTACACTTAGGTACGACCGAAACTGATGGCGAAATAACGGACGTATTTGATTAGCATGATGAATTAATCAAATATAAAAGATGATACTTATTTTTATTGATATTTTTAAGTCTTATTGCGATTAGCTGGAAGGGTGTATATGGTGATAGTGTACAGGGTGTCTGTATACTGGTTTAGGCAAAGAACTACTTTTTCTGGAATTTACTCTATCTCTTTGCACCGGACCCAATGACACCAAAAAGTAGTGCAGACAGTTTAAAAAAAAGCAGCTATTTTGTTTGTTTAATGTAATACTATGACTTATATTTTTCCTTTTGAAGATAAACACAATCTTATGAAAACTTCATAGCCGCGGCAATAGCGCAGTTGGTAGCGCGCCAGACTTCTAAACCAGGGGTCTAAATTCGCACGGGTTCGATCCCCGGCCGCGGCAATTATCCTTTCCGACATTTGTCTTCCACCAATGGGTAGATAATCGTAAACCTATGTGGAATAGCAAGTGGAGGCTAGGAAAGGGATGTGGTAATAGTACTGGTGTGAGAAATACCAGGAATCCATCGTTAGGTGCTCCAGTCGTCGCGATATAACTGAGAGATTGTTGAAAGCGACGTAAAACCCCAATTCAAATCAAATCAAATCAAATGAAAACTTCATAATGGATATCTTGATGTCAAAAGTAAATTTGAGTTGCAAAATTAGTACGCTGGGGATTCTACAAATTTTATTGTCAGGAAAATCATCGATCTTTGTATTGCATGTTTAATCACTAGGTGAGTAGACAAATTGTTTTCGCTTGTCCGTCTGTTTTTAGCTCACCTGAGCACGAAGTGCTCAAGGTGAGCTATTGGGATCGTAGAATGTCCGTCGTCCGTCGTCCGTCGTCCACAATTTCTTTAAACATCTTCTCCTCCTAAACCAGTGGGCCAATCTTGATGAAACTTGGCAGGGATGTTCCTTGGGTCAAGCTCTACCAAAGTTGTTCAAATAAATGAAATCTACCCTTAACTTTCCCTTTACCCTTAACAAAAAGGGTGAAAATATGAAAATCTTTAAAAATCTTCTTCTCTGAAACCAGAAGGCAGACAGCTTTCATATTTGGTATGTAGCATCATCTAGTGGACCTCTACCAAGTTTGTTCATATCAAGACCCTGGGATCATATTTGGGCTTTGCCCGGGGCCAACCCTTTTTACACAGAATAAAAGAGTAAAAATCTTAAAAAATCTTCTCTGAAACCAGATGGCATACAGCTTTAATATTTTGTGTGTAGCATCACCTAGTGGGCCTCTACCAAGTTTGTTCATAACAAGACCCTTGGGTCATATTTGGGCTTTGCATGGGTGCATCCCTTTATCTCTTATGAGCACGAAGGGTAAAAAAAATGAAAATCTTCAAAAATCTTCTTCTCTGAAACCAGAAGGCAGACAGCTTTCATATTTGGTATGTAGCATCATCTAGTGGACCTCTACTAAGTTTGTTCTTATCAAGACCCTGGGGTCATGTTTGGGCTTTGCTCGGGCTCAACCCTTATTACATAGAATCAAAGAGCAAAAATCTTTAAAAATCTTCTCTGTAACCAGATGGCATACAGCTTTCATTTTGGTGTGTAGCATCACCTAGTTGGCCTCTACCAAGTTTGTTCATATCAAGACCCTTGGGTCATATTTGGGCTTTGCACGGGTGCATCCCTTTATATCTTATGAGCACGAAGGGTAAAAAAATGAAAATCTTCAAAAATCTTCTTCTCTGAAACCAGAAGGCAGACAGCTTTCATATTTGGTAGGTAGCATCATCTAGTGGACCTCTATCAAGTTTGTTCATATCAAGACCCTAGGATCATATTTGGGCTCCACCCGGGCGCAACCCTTTTTACATAGAATCAAAGAGCGAAAATCTTTTAAAATCTTCTTTAATTGAAACCAGAGGGCACACTGCTTTCATTTTTGGTATGTAGCATCATCTTGTGGGCCCCTACTAAGTTTGTTCATATTAAGACCCTTGGGTCATATTTTGGCTCCACCCGGGCACATCCCTTTCAGCTCATCTTAGCACGATGGGTGAAAATGGGAAAACCTTCAGAAATCTTCTTCTCTGAAACCAGAAGGCAGACAGCTTTCATATTTAGAATGTAGCATCATCTTTTGACCTCTTCCAAGTTTGTTCATATCAAGACCCTTGGGTCACTTTTGGGGTTCACCCGGGTGCATCCCTTTTTACATAGAATCAAGGAGCAAAAAGGCATATCTGTCTTGCTCTTCGCTGAAAACGTTCCATGGTATTTGATCTTAGGCAATTATCTTCTTTTTGACATCTGCCTATCTATTTAATGTGATGTCCCAGGGGTCAAAGAGACTCAGGTGAGCGATCTAGGACCATCTTGGTCCTCTTGTTTTATTTATTCATCAATCAACGTTGAATTTAACGGAAAACTTCCATCCACATCATTGATTTAGCCTTTCAAAAACATCGTTCAAGCGATTCTCAAGCCCTAGCCGTAGGCCGCCATATTGGAAAGATTGACGCCCCAGATTTATACATGTAAACAAAAACACTACCACTTTGTATTTCACTTCAATACAAATATTTGTTCAATGTATTGGATGAATTAATTAGTGCGTGGGCAATTTATATAAGAAAAAAATTCTGATAGTGCTTGAGCCGAGGGCTTCCATTGTATTGACCCAATTCTATTTTGTAACCGCTTTTATGATACTTTTGATAATCCAGTACACAACTTTTCAATTCTACACGATATCGGTTTACATTGATCCGGTCAAGTAAAGATATTGTTGATAAGAATTCAAGAGTGCTATTTGCGAACGGAATAAAATTCTGAACATCGATATCAAATCAGTCAGCTAGGTTTTGCTTTCGTTTTGAACTGAAGTGACAAGCTCGTTTTTTATGCCCCCGTATCGAAAGATTGGGGGCATATTGTTTTACCGTTGTCTGTCTGTCCGTCTGTCTGCAAAAGTTAACCAAAAAACTTAACATTGCCAATATCTGCAAGCCTATATTCATATTTGGCATGATGATAGATCTCAATGATCCGCATCTGCTGATACCAAAGTCAAGGTCATGTGACAAGGTCAAGGTCATCTCTCAAGGTCAAACAACTCAAAAAGTTAACCAAAAAACTTAACATTGCCAATAATATCTTCAAGCCTATTCAAGATACAAGGCTTATATTTGGCATGATGATAGATCTCAATGACCCGCATCTGCTGGTACCAAAGTCAAGGTCATGTGACAAGGTCAAGGTCATCTGTCAAGGTCAAACTTTGAAAAAAATGTTTTTTTCTTCAAAAATACGATTATTCAGAGGTTGGGTTTTTTGTAGTGTTTATACTTTGCATGTCTGTCCAATTGCTTGGACCACTAACTGCTTATATTAATATGAATCGTCTTGATCATTGAAGTTTGAAACAAAAACAAGATCTACATGCACTAATGAACATTATCAGGAATTTGAATCAGGTTTTTTGTTTTAACTTGATATTCTCTATGAATAGCATTTGACAATTGATACATCTTGAACTGGAAATTGACTTTGGATTTTGATTCTCAGGAATTTGAAATTGAAAGTAAAAAATGTTGTTGTTTGGGAAAGGGTTAATATAATATATTTTGTCGTCTGCAACTTTTTTCAAATTGTATCACCCCAAAATTTCGCCGTTTGGTTAATTGTTGATAATCATAAACCTAAGTGCAATAAAACACTGGATGCTCAGAGAGGATGTGGTAATAGTGGTGGGAAATCGATGTGTAGGTATTGCATCCATCACAATATGACATACTGTTAAAAGTGCTGTAAAACTACACTTGATCAGTCAGAATCTGCTTAGAATCTGCCAAACAGAACCCTTGAATTGATAGAAAAGGCTTAGCATCTGAAATTGAAAAGCAACCTGAACAAAAGGAGCTTGTAATTCAGCTGTCTTTAGATCAGTAAGTGCTTGGGGGTGAGCTATTTTGATCTCTTATCATCTGTTTGCCTGCACATAATACTGTCGGGTTATTCTTGTCTCAAAATCTGAGTTATTGATCACAAATAACCAAAGTTCCAAAATATTATGGTATCTTTCTCATGGCGACTCTCAGGACCTTCAGTCCTTTGATTTTTTTTTGTTTATAAACATCATATAAAACATACATTTAAATCACAAAGCAAAAAAAATTTCAAACAAGCCATTCATTTACAAATTTACATGTGCTTACATGCACTATTAGATCTATGAGACAATGACTTGTGTTAGAGGTTTACATTTTGCGTTTCTCCAGCAAAAACATATCTGATAATGATTTCTGCATATATAATTTCCTGAACAAATCATTCTCGGATTGGTTACCCAGTCCTTCCTTGGGTACGTCATGTTGGTCCATGTTGATAGCTATACCCCCTGTGTCTACCGGATACTACACCAATCAAGTCCCTCGTGGCATTGGCTTTACATACTTCCATTGTCAATGAGAATTACAAATTTAACGTCATAGGTCCTATGCATTTTGCCGATCCTTTTCATTTCAAAACAATAAATCACTTAACCTTTCACATTTTCTATCTGTTACAAACAATCAAACCCAATCAGGTAAACAATCGATATCCAATACTGAGATCACACGTGTCAATTTGTGTGGTTGACAGGTCTAATGTGTGAAAAACTACCTCAATTGCAATTTTCATTAATCAGGGTTTGGGTTCGTCGTAAAGAGGTGTGAATGCAAACAAAGAATAGTGATGGGACCTTGAAATTGGTTCGAAGTACGGAAAAATTTCGAGCAATGGATAATGACGTATGGAGGTTGATATACATAGAAATGAAGAGTAAACAGATCGGGACTTGAAAAATACTTCACCATAGAGATAACTTCGTCTTATGGACATTGGACCTAAAGACATTTGACTGTATATTTATCTTATAACCTGTTTTTGCTTTGTTGATGTTTCTTACAGAAATGCAAGTTTGTAAAAATAACCCAATTATTGCATTATTCTAAAAATATCCATGTAATATCATAAAAAAATATCATGTGGGATGTCACATGGATATTTGTATAATTATAGATAAAAACCAATGTGACATGAGTCATTTGTCTCCCACCATTGGTTGAATGATAAGTAGTACACCTAAGTGGGATGAGCATCTGGTGGCTTGCATGAAATGTTGTGGTCATACTGGTGCAAGAATTGAGAATGACAGGAAACCATGGGTAGGTGCACCAGCCACTGCAATATAACTGCTAGGGATGGTAACGAGTACTGATTTTACTAATCGATTACTTGTTCACCTTTCCAATCGAGTACTTGAGTACTCGGATAGAATTGAGGACATTCATTTATTCTGTAACTTCAAACGTAAAGATATACGGTATTTGCTGCATATTTTGGGTAAAAGGGGCAGTTGAAATGACATATGATTGCTAATTTATTTAAAGAAACGGAAAATCATAAAGTGCATGGTTAGAGAGTGTCATTTCTCAGTAATATATATTCATCGGTTTTATATATAACTTTCGGTTTAGAAAGACCAAGTATCTACAACATCGATAAGATTGCGTTACAAGGTTTTGGAAGGACGCTGCAACATTCCATTGATCCGAAGAACCAAGTAAATTGAACTGTCACTGATAAACAAGATTACTAAAATTCAAAGGTGCGATTAGTTACAAAATGACGTGTATTGTTTGACAGCAAGAACGATGACAGTTGGCACTTGATTGCAAATTCGGAAAAATATCGATAGATAAGACAGTCGTCAGGCGTCCAGGTGTTACATACACAATCTTTAGCTGAACAGCATTTCATATGTTAGATCGATATTTTGAGAAAATATGAAAAAAATGA
Source organism: Fragum whitleyi (assembly GCA_948146395.1). Taxonomy (NCBI): domain Eukaryota; kingdom Metazoa; phylum Mollusca; class Bivalvia; order Cardiida; family Cardiidae; genus Fragum; species Fragum whitleyi. The sequence goes on from OX411545.1 coordinate 66,459,867, forward strand.
GAATAGAAACGAATTTGCAATTATTTCGTTTTTTTATCGATTAGTGAAATTGGTAATCGATAATCAGACATTGGATCGGGTATTCGATTAATCGAAAACTCGTTCCCATCAATAATAACTGCATTAATGTTGAAAGTGGTGTTGTACCCCATACAAACAAACAAAATCTCCTGTTCATTGTTGTGATTTTACGTCCCTGTGATTTCATACTTCCGAAAATGTCTCGTAAAAGGAAAAAATTGCTGCGAGCAATTTCATCTCTTCTAACAATATTTTCTCTAACATTGTATGGTTTAATTTCAAATTGCACCTTCTTTTCAGATTCATTTGCATTTTAACAATGTAGACCAGTTTAAAATGTCAAAGAATGCAACACATTCAATTAACAATAAATTGAGCCTGTGCATGACATTTCCAACAATTTGAAATGCTCATGAGATGTAAACATTGAGAAGCATGGACAGCCACATACTGTAAATATAAAGTTATCTGATTGTCTACAGATACTTTGTGACCTTATCTATCTACTTAGTGCATAGTTCAGACTCTGGTCAGACTGTGCAGATGCACAGGCTGGTCAGAGTCTTTGCTTTGCACATATTTGAAATTGTTGGAAATGTCAGGCAGGGGCTCAATTCTGTTTTTAGGTTGAAAAAATGTTGGGCAGGCCAACAAAACCAGCCAACCACTTTGCCAAGTTTGTATCTGGGTACATGGCCAGCAATGAGAACAGTGGATTCAAAGAGGTATTGTTTTTTTGTTTATTTCCATTTATTTATGGTTGCTACCGTAGCATATGAACTAATGAGCGACGCCCCCAGAAGACGGTTAGTTGTTACAGGGGATAATGCAAGGATACTTGACAAAACTCCTGCTGAGATCTGCCTTGGTTCTTTAACCATTCTCAGTGTAAAGCACCATCCCACAGGACCTCTGTTTAACATCTCATCCCTAAGACAATTAGTGTGTTAGTGTACCAGCCCGGGAATTGAACCCACATGGTCAAACTTCAATGGTTTTGAAGTACGGTGCTCCACCAACTGAGCTAATCGGGCTGACAAAGAAGTATTGTGTACTGTATTACTCTTAAGTACTGATCTGATGATCAGAGGATATAATCGATAAACAGTTGGTTTGGACTTCTGGTGATTACTATCGATTAAGAAATATCATAATGGATTAATCCATTTGTAATATATAAATGGCAACCTTTTAATGTTAGAAAGATAAATGTCACTTATTTAAGTCTTTTTTATCCCCTGCAGTTTTTTGGTGAAGGAGATATAGTAATGGTCTCCGTCTTTCAATCTGTCATTCCGTCATTCTGTCTTTCCATCATTCTGTCACTAAACTTGTCCTGAGCATATTTCCTGTAGTATATTAACTATCAACTTGAAACTCTATGTAATAGTTATAGTTCATTTCTGACAATTTACGCGATATAACCTAAGCGGAGCGCAAGGTTATACGTGTAAATTGTCAGAATATGAATTATAACTGTTTTACCGATCGACTTATTTTTAGCTCACCTGAGCACAAAGTGCTCAAGGTGAGCTTTTGTGGTCGAGTGATGTCCGTCGTGTGTCGTCCGTCGTCAACATTTACCTTGTAGACACTCTAGAGGCCACATTTTTTGCCCGATCAACCTGAAATTTGGTCAGAATGATTGTCTTGATAAAATCTCGGACAAGTTCGAAATTGGGTCAAGTTGGGTCAAATTGGGGTCACGGGGTCAAATTTTAGAATAACCTTGTAGACACTCTAGAGGCCACATTTTTAGCTCCACTGGCTGAAAGCCACTGGGGCTATTGTCATGGCGTTGTGTCCGTCGTGCGTCCGTCCGTGCGTCAGTGCGTCCTTGCGTCCATTCGTAAGCTTTTTCTTTAAAAATCTTCTCCTCAGAAACTACTGGATGAATTTCAACCAAACTTCACAGGAATGATCCTTGGGTGACCCTCTTTCAAAGTTGTTCAAGAAATTTTGATCCAATGAAAACCATGGATTTAATGGGTGTGGCTAATTTCCAAATATGGTAAAAAGTGAGTTTTCTCAGATTCTAATTGATGGATACCAATCAAATTTTACATAAATGATCCTTGGGTGACCCTTTATCAGTCTACCAAAAATTATTGTGATCGGATGGAAAATATTCATTTTATGGGCAGAGGTCATTTCTCTATATGTTATATAGTGGAAACTTTGAAAATCATTTCCTCAGAATCTAATCAATGGATATCAACTAAATTTTACTGTAATGATCCTTGAGTGACCCTTTATCAGTCTTCCAAAAATAATTGTGATCAGATGAAAAATATGTATATTATGGGCGGAGGTCATTTCTCTATATGTTATATAGTGAAAACTTTGAAAATCATTTTCTCAGAATGTAACAAATGGATATCAACCAAATTTCACTGGAATGATCCTTGAGTGACCCTATATCAGTCTACCAAAAATTATTGTGATCGGATGAAAAATATATATTTTATGGGCAGAGGTCATTTCTCTATAGTGGAAACTTTGAAAATCATTTTCTCAGAATGTAACGAATGGATATCAACCAAATTTCACTGGAATGATCCTTGAGTGACCCTTTATCAGCTACCAAAAATTATTGTGATCAGATGAAAAATATATATTTTATGGGCGGAGGTCATTTCTCAATATGTTATTTAGTGGAAACTTTGAAAATCATTTTCTCAGAATGTAACTAATAGATTTCAATCAAACATTTTTGGTTTGAGCTTTGGGTGACCCATTATCATGCAGCCAAAAATTATTTTGATTCGATGAAAAATATGTCCTTTATGGGCGGAGGTCATTTCTCTATATGTTATTAAGTTGAAACTTTGAAAATCATTTTCAACATCAGTAGAACCCGAAATATCTAATATCTAGTCAAAACTTTTATTTGCTTTTACAAGAATTTCAAGCCTGTGGAGCGACACAAGCCATTCATGGCTTTCTAGTTTGTCCAATCAACCTGAAATTTGGTCAGAATGATTATCTTGATGAAATCTCATACAAGTTCGAAATTGGGTCAAGTGGGGTAAAAAATGAGGTCACAGGGTCAAATCTTAGAAAAACCTTGTAGACACTCTAGAAGCCATATTTTTTGCCCAATCAATCTGAAATTTGGTCAGAATGATTGTCTTGATGAAATCTCGGACAAGTTCGAAATTGGGTCAAGTGTGGTCAAAAATGAGGTCATGGGGTCAAATCTTCAAAAAACCTTTTAGACACTCTGGAAGCCATATTTTTTGTCCAATCACCCTGAAATTTGGTCAGAATGATTGTCCTGATGAAATCTCAAACAAGTTTGGAATTGGGTCAAGTTGGGTAAAAAATGGGGTCACAGGGTCAAATCTTAGAGAAACCTTGTAGACACTCTATAAGCCATATTTAATGCCCAATCAACCTGAAATTTGGTCAGAATGATTTTCTTGATGAATTTTGGGACAAGATCAAAATTGGGTCAAGTGGGGTCAAAAATGGGGTAACGGGGTCAAATCTTAGAGAAACCCTTGTAGACACTCTAGAAGCCACATTTTTTGTCCAATCAACCTGAAATTTGGTCAGAATGATTTTCTTGATGAAATCTCGGACAAGTTCAAAATTGGGTCAAGTGGGGTCAAAAATGAGGTCACGGGGTCAAATCTTAGAAAAACCTTGTAGACACTCTGGAAGCCATATTTTTGGCCCAATCAATCTGAAATTTGGTCAGAATGATTGTCTTGATGAAATCCCGGACAAGTTTGAAATTGGGTCAAATGGGGTCAAAAATTGGGTCACAGGGTCAAATCTTAGAAAAACCTTGTAGACACTCTGGAAGCCATTTTTATTGTTCAATCAACCTGGAATTTGGTCAGAGTGATTGTCTTGATGAAATCTCGGACAAGTTCGAAATTGGGTCAAGTGGGGTCAAAAATGAGGTCATGGGGTCAATTTTAGAAAAACCTTGTAGACACTCTGGAAGCCATATTTATTGCCCAATCAACCTGAAATTTGGTCAGAATGATTGTCTTGATGGAATATCAGACAAGTTTGGAATTGGGTCAATTGGGGTCAAAAATGAGGTCACAGGGTCAAATCTTAGAAAAACCTTGTAGACACTCTAGAAGCCATAATTTTTGCCAGATCAACCTGAAATTTGGTCAGAATGATTGTCTTGAAATATCAGACACGTTCGAAATTGGGCCAGGTGGGGTCAAAAATGAGGTCACAGGGTCAAATCTTAGTAAAACCTTGTAGACACTCTAGAAGCCATTATTTATGTCCAATCAACCTGAAATTTGGTCAGAATGATTATCGTGATGAAATCTTGGACAAGTTTGAAATTAGGTCAAGTGTGGTCAAAAATGAGGTCACAGGGTCAAATAGTAGAAAAAACTTGTAGACACTCTAGAAACCATATTTTTTGCCTGATAAACCTAAAAATTGGTCAGAATGATCATCTTGATGAAATCTTCAACAAGTTTGAAATTGGGTCAAGTGCGGTCAAAAAATAGGTCAGAGATCAAATCTTAGAAAAACCTTGTAAGCAGTGTAGAGGCATCATTTCTTGCCCAATCGACCTGAAATTTGGTCAGAATTCTTCATCCTTTCTAAACCTACTTTAAACAATTTTTGACAGTTCATTCAGGTGAGCGATTTAGGGCCACTATGGCCCTCTTGTTTCATCGAATAATGCTAGGTTAAATGAGTTATGCGTCAATCAATGTCATTCAATTTTGTTGCGTCATACATTCTTCAATCAAATCGATGTAAACAAAAAGTGGGAGGAGCAAATATAAACCCCATCGGGTTTACCATTTGGCTAGACAATATCAGTTGAAGACGTTCGGTGAACTAAACCCCGTGGTTGCAACTAATGGATCTCGCATTCTATTTAGTAATCTTTTTGCGGACATCATGCCTCACTTTTAAATGGATTTTGTATTTGTGAAAAACAGCTGGCACGGTATATTCAGCCTAGCAGTTGGTAGCATGGGGGATTTTCATTCTTAAGGTACTGCGTTCGATCCACGACGGCGGCACTCACCCTTTGCTGCTATTTTTTCCCATCAATGGGTCGATAATCGTAGATGTGGGATAGCAGCTGGGGCAAAGAAAAAGAGTATTGGTAGTACTGGTGTTAGAATTACCAGGAATCTGTTGTTAGGTGCTCAAGCCGTCGTGATATATATGAAAATTGTTAAAAGCGGCGTCGAATCCCATACAAACAAACAAAACTACCGCATATTCATGGCCAATAACGTAATGTTCGCAACAAGCAACGAAAATAACGTGTTGAAAAGCTGTAGGTACCAAGTTTAGGTTCCCCACCAATACTACGTCAAAGTTAAGCAGATCACACGAGCTTTCGATATTGGTCAGCTATCAAAGGTCTAACAAGCTTCGAATCGCTTTGTTTTTGCAAATAATTGTACCCATAGAATCAAATAAGTAGGCCTAATATAAATTGTTCTACAATTATTTGGCCTACAAGTACCTTTCCAAGTACTTGAATTCAATATAGATGTCTAAAATCGTTTACCTTTTTCTTAATTCACAATGTTTGGCCTTCAATGGCAACCTTTCACGTGATTCCTCGTAAACGGACCTAAAACGTCGATCCCCAAAGAACATTTGATTGCCTTTTTTAGCTCACCTGAGCACATCGTGCTCAAGGTGAGCTTTTGTGATCATTGAATGTCCGTCGTCCGTCGTGTGTCGTGCGTCGTGTGTTGTCTGTCGTCCGGCGTCAACAATCTTAGTGTTTACACTCTAGAGGCCACAAATATTACACAATCTTCATGAAACTTGGTCAGATTGTTGGCCAGGTCAAAAGGATGAACCCTATTGAAAATGGGAAGAATCCATGCCATATCAAGGGAAAAGGGGCCTTAAAGACAATTTTCTTGTTTACACTCTAGAGGCCACAAATATGGCCCAATCTTCATGAAACTTGGTCAGATTGTTGGCCAGGTCACAAGGATGAACCCTGTTGAAAATGGAAAGGATCCATGCCATATCAAGGGAAAAGGGGCCTTAAAGACAATTTTCTTGTTTACGCTCTAGAGGCCACAAATATGGCCCAATCTTCATGAAACTTGGTCAGGATATTTGTCAGGTCACAAGGATGAACCCTTTTGAAAATGGGAAGGATCCATGCCATATCACAGGAAAAGGGGCCTTAATGACATTTATCTTGTTTACGCTCAAGAGGCCACAAATGTGGCCCAATCTTCATGAAACTTGGTCAGATTGTTGGCCAGGTCACAAGGATTTACCCTATTGAAAATGGGAAGAATCCATGCCATATCAAGGGAAAAGGGGCCTTAAAGATAATTTTCTTGTTTACACTCTAGAGGCCACAAATATGGCCCAATCTTCATGAAACTTGGTCAGAATGTTGGCCAGGTCACAAGGATGAACCCTATTGAAAATGGAAAGGATCCATGCCATATCAAGGGAAAAGGGGCCTTAAAGACAATTTTCTTGTTTATGCTCTAGAGGCCACAAATATGGCCCAATCTTCATGAAACATGGTCAGGATGTTTGTCAGGTCACAAGGATGAACCCTTTTGAAAATGGGAAGGATCCATGCCATATCAAGGGAAAAGGGGCCTTGGAGAAAATGTATTTGTTTACACTCTTGAGGCCACACATATGGCCCAATCTTCATGAAACTTGGTCAGAATGTTGACCAGGTCACAAGGATGAAGCCTATTGAAAAGGGGAAAGATCCATGCCATGTCAAGGGAAAAGGGGCCTTAATGCCAATTTTCTTGTTTACACTCTAGAGGCAACAAATATGGCCCATTCTTCATGAAACTTGAAAAGAATGTTTGCCAGGTTACACGGAGGAACCCTATTCAAAATCGGCAGGATCTATGCCATATCACAGGAAAAGGGGCCTTAATGCCAATTTTCTTGTTTACACCCTGGAGGCCACTAATATGGCCATATCTTCATGAAACTTGGTCAGAATGTTGGTCAGGTGGCAAGAATGAACCCTATTGAAAAAGGGAAGGATACATGCAATATTAAGGGAAAAGGGGCCTGACAATTTATGTTTACACTCTAGTCTCTAGAGGTCACAAATTTGGTTCAATAGTCATGAAACTTTGGCAGAATGTTGGCCAGGTCATATGAAACTGGTTTAGAAAAGGCTAGAAACTTATGCAGGGATCATAGGAATAGAAAAATGTCTTTCTTTGAATAATCTATTGGGAATTTAATGATCTTTAAAGCATTTAATTTTGCTAAGGGAGGACTCAAAGAGACGAAGGTGAGCGCTATAGGACCATCATGGTCCTCTTGTTCTTAAAAAAGGCAACTTTGCAGAATAACTAAATCAAAATGTTCAAAGATACAAATTATTTTTCGTAAAAAAGGTCTAAAGTGTTCATTTTAAGAGGGAATTGAGATTTTAGATGTTTCAACCCTGTCGTCCTTTCTTTCTTATCTCAATTTGAAAATATGATAGGGGGTTAAGAAAGGGTTGGTTCAAGCAAACTGGTCGATCTCGTTCTTACTGGTGTATGCATAAGGATTTATATTTTATAATCAGAGTTTAACATGCAGACAAATTATTCAAGAATTTCTCCTCCTTTTAATGATTTCTGTTTCAACATTTTTTAGTTATATCGCAGTGGTTCTTTTTATAAACAATTTTCTATAAACATTACTTCAAAAGAACATTAAAACAAAAATGTTTTTTTATAAATACTCGATTCAAAGTTTAAGGGTCTTTCGAGACATTGTATCAGACAAGATTATGACGTCACTGTCTGGTTTTGAATGTAGTCCCCGCCCATAATGACCTTAAATCACGTAGCTCACTTATTTGAGCAGATCGTCAGGTTATGGGATATATTATTTGAATTTCAAACGAAATAGCGGCTTTTTATTGGCAGAAAAAATAGGGCGATCGGTAAAGGTGGATATATCTCATGGAGGAGAGGTGCAGTGCACAAAATCTACAACTTTTGCTTGCATAATATTTGAGTTACCTGGTATTGCCCTTTGTTATTTTAAATACTTAGATTTTGTCCAATGCAAATCTCTGAAAGTTAAATTGCTATCAACTTGAAACTTTATAGGTGGATAGATCTCAAAGAGGAGAAGTGAAGTGCACAAGAACACAACTCTTGCTTGCATAATTTAGGAGTTATTGCCCTTTGTTACTTTAAATACTTAGATTGCCAAACCCAGTAAATCATTACAAAATAGTTCTAAAGAGTTTTCAAAGTGTTGTTCACGAAACTTCATGGGTAGATAGATCTCATCAAGGGGAAGTGCAGTACAAAAGAACCAAATCTCTACCTGGCTTATTTTTTTAGTAATTGCAGTTTAGTTGTGTTTCATACTTAATTTTTGTCCGGAGCATTTTTCTAAAAGTTGAGTACCCATCAGTGTTTAATTTTGAATTTCAAAAATTTGGAAGATTTCAGCACAAAAATCCATCCAACTGAGAAATGTGATAAATCATGCTCATTGGATATAGTAAAAAATCCCCTACAAATCCAGAAAATATGGGGGATCTTTGAAAAATGTAGGGGAATCCTCCAATCCCCCTGCCTTAGAATAAACATTGAGCTATGATCATGGAACTTGTCTTAACCCAAAGTTACATCAAACTGTGTGGCGGGCATATCTTGTGACAATTTGGAAGGTTGTTGTGCCCTGGCATCAATAGGTAGGGGAGGCATTTTGTTTTACTTGCCTGTCTGTCAGCCCTTCTGTCTGTCTGCAAAAATCTTACCCTGCGAACATTTTTGCATAACGTTAATTAACAATATTCAAATTATAATGCTCATATTTTGCATAAAGTTTCCCTTCATATAGCAGCAGCTTTGGAGATCAAGGTCATCTGAAAGAATTCAGGTCAATTGCGAAGATCAAACTTCATAAATAATTGTTGTTATGGGGGTATAAGTATTTTACAAACACATCCTATTGATATTGAGATTATAACAAAATGTAATGCATGTATTGCAGGCTTCAGAAGCATGGAATAATCTGGCTGAAGCTAAAAAAGAGGTAAGTTTGAGTTCCCTCTGTATATCATCTTCTTTCATGCACTGAAGCGTAAATTGTCCTTATATCTTCTGTCCAATAAAATGAAAAGATATCAGACAGTCTATCTTCATGAGCAATTTGCACATCATGATTATAACCAGAACTTATTTGCCTGATGAAAGGGGTATCATAAACTTGTTGATGTCAGGTCTATTGATCACATAACAGCTTTATCATGTCACATGGTTATGTGATCTGCTGGATCTTTTGCAGATGTTAGGTTGTTTCTTTTGAATTTGAGTGTCGTTTTCCAATAAAAAATCACTTGATTCCCTTATTAATAATCAAATTATGACAACATTAATGACGTAGTACATGACTGATGACATTATCTATATAAAATTGTGATGATAACTGTTTACATTTAACCTCAAAAACTGTCAGGATTTTAAACATTTATATGGATGGATTCAACTCGGATTTAATTTGACCCAGGAGAATTTAGGAGATAGTAGCTTTGCCTCTGATCTCACTCTATGTCCATCCTCTGATTAACCCTTGTCATGCTGTATAAATTTGCTAAAAATTTGCATCAAAATCAAAGGGCAAAGAGCACTGAAAGTACCAACAGTAGGTCAATTTTTATTTGAAAAACTAAATCTATTGACAATTCTGGTTTGAAAGTGAGAAATAGGTGGTGTAGACTAACATCAGACTGCACATATGTGCAGGATGATGTTTGTCTATAGCTCCTGCCAAAGCAGGAATATTCTGGGTTCAGCAGGACAAGGGTTATGAGCAAGGATGGCATTGAATTGAGATTTGCTTTTAGCTGCATGAAAACAAAAATTAGGAATGAAATAGACGGTTGAGATAGTGGTAGAATAGAAAATCACCTGAAATACATCCTATTATTAGTCCCCTACCGGTGTTCACACCAAAGGGGACTATAGGTTTGCCCTCCGTCTGTCCGTCCGTCTGTCCGCTCAAATCTGGATCCCGCGATAACTTAATAACTAAGCAAGCGTTTTTGATGAAAGTTGGTATATGACTAGATGGCAATGTGTAGATTATGCACATCATTTTATTTTTGTTTTTCGACTTAAATTGAGGTTGCTATGGTTACAGAAATAGTGAAAATATGGCCAAAAATGGGATCCTGCGATAAGATAATAACTAAGCAAGCTAGTTTGATGAGACTTGGTATATGACTATATGGCAATGTGTAGATTATGCACATCATTTTATTTTTGTTTTTAGACTAAAATTGTTGTTGCTATGGTTACGAAAATAGTGAAAATATGGCAAAAAATATTGGATCCTGCGATAAGTTAATAAGTAAGCAAGCTAATTTGATGAGACTTGGTATATGACTAGATGGCAATGTGTAGATTATGCACATCATTTTATCTTTGTTCTTTGACAAAAAATGCGGTTGCTATGGTAACGGAAATAGTTAAAATATGGCAAAAAATGGATCCTGCAATAACTTAATAACTAAGCAAGCTGACTTGATGAAACCTGTTTTAAAATGTAAAAAAATTTATAAGCCATGTTAGTCAGGGTGGTGATGCAGCAGTATTAATCACCTCCAGTGAAAGTTCTCATTTCTTACCAACAAGACTGAAGAAAAACATCTTGGATCAGACAAGCTAACTGTTATTGATACTATTTCTTGCATCTGTCTATTGCTTGCATGAATTGTATAGTGGGCACAGCAGAGACAACAACTCATGTAAGTCTTGTTTAACCCTTTCCAAAACAAGACCTGGTTTTGACGTCCCTGATAGAATTGGCGTGGGAAAACATTGAGACAAACGAAGCCGGTAGGGGACTTTATGTCTTGCATACAACACCAGATACTTGTTCATTGAGGTATGTGAGTATTGTTTAACTATTCTTTGTTAAATATTTTCTTACTACAGCATCGGAAATCCTTGCATTTATCGAGTTCTTTGGTCGTAAACCATCACTCCATCTCACCCATCCATTCACCCTTATGATGAGCAGTCAGTGTGGTAAATCGGGATAAGATGAAGTTTCCGTAAATCAATATCAAATAAACGTTAGAAATGTTTGTAACAGGATAAATAGAATGGATAATAGTTTACCTGAGATGGATTAGTTTATCAAGCTTGGCTGCCTGCGGCTCACCAGATAAACTCTTACGCCTTGCCCTATAAACTTTTCCACCTCAGTTCACCAACCATCTATTCTCTATACACGTTTCTGTACATAAAGGTTCTGTAGAAAGATTTTCAGTTATGCGTGCTAATCTTAACCTTTGTCATGCTGAATAAATTTTGGCTTAAAATTTTCATCAAAATCAATGGGTAAAAAGCACTGAAAGTACCAACTGTAGGTCAATTTTTATTAGAAAAACTAAATCTATCGACAATTCTGGTTTGAAAGTGAGAAACAGGTGGTGTAGACTAACATCGGACTGCACATATGTGCAGGCTGAATTTTGTCTATAGCTCCTGCCAAAGCAGGAATATTCCAGGTACCCTGTCTAGAATTGAAAAGTTACCAAAGGAGCCCTTGACGAGGTTCAAGATTTTTACTCGTTTGTTTTCAGAGAAAGCCAGAGATAGTTTGGTTTCCTCATCCTTGTAATTGTTGTTGTTTATAGATTTTAACATTTTGCATTTCTTAGGCTTTACCAAAGGCATTTACATGAAACTTGGCACGCATGTTCCCTATCTAGGGAGTGACCTATACTCTCATAGGGGTTTAACGCGGGATGCATTTTGAGTGAATTATACCCCAGCATTGATCAATCAGGAGCATGTTGTTTTAGCCATGTCCATTTGTCTGTCTGTCTCTGAAGAACTTAATGTACCAGCCCATTTTTCCATAATCAACACTTTTCAAGTTTTCATGCTGTAATTTCAAGTATTTAGGCATAAAAGTTCCGCTCATCAGCCCCAATCCTTGAAGATCAAGTTCATCTTACAAGGTAAAACTTCTAAAAAAAATTCTGTTTTGGAGGCAAAAGTGTGACATAGGCTTCTGCCGGTATCATTTTCTCAGTCAGTCAGTCTGTGTGTCAATACATCCAATTCTAGTCAACCAAACTTCTCCTTCAATTATGGAAGGATTTTCGTAAAGCTTTCAAGGTAAAACTTCTAAAAAAAAATCTGTTTTGGAGGCAAAAGTGTGACATAGGCTTCTGTCGGTATCATTTTCTCAGTCAGTCAGTCTGTGTGTCAATACATCCAATTCTAGTCAACCAAACTTCTCCTTCAATTATGGAAGGATTTTCGTAAAGCTTTCAAAGTATGTTCTTCATCATATGACCATGGGTATATCACCTTCGTTTTCTGAAACTATGCTGCTTCACTGAAAAAAAGGCCATGGTGGAAAAGATCACATGGTGGTATATATTGTGTTTTTGGTGCAGGAGGTACAGATAAGAGGGGGTAAAGCCAGTCTAAAATTGTTATAATACCCCACCTACAAAGTAAAGGGGCGGGTGTAATATTGGTTTCACAATGTCTGACTGTCCATCCATCCGTCTGTCAGTAGACCTTTTTGTTTCTAGACTCTAACTCAAGAACCAAGTCACCGAGAATCATGAAACTTCATACATATGCTGCTTATGACCCAAGGAAGTGTCCTATTGTTTTTGGTTCAAAAAGGTCAAAGGTCAAGGCCACAGTCAGTCTCTGTTCATTTGACAAAGCGCTGGTAGGGGGTATTAGTCTGCTTTGTGAAATCTTTATTTCTCGTTGAAACCCTATGTTGTGGGTACTCATTTGAATCGTCTTGACAAGACGATTCCAATGAGTACCCACAACATAGGATTTGAGCAAGTATAATTAAAATAATTTTTTTGAAATCCAAAATGCCCCCCTATCTGTAGCTCTTGGCTCTTATGTTACAGTTGCTGAAAAAGGATTACAACGATGAATATAAAGTATACAAAATGAAATTGAAGGAGTGGGAAGAAAATCTCTCGGAGTCCGACAGAGAGATGTTAGAGAAAGCCAACAAGTCAAAGACTGCCAGTAGGAGAAAAGAGGATGTGAGAAATTTTCTTAACCCTTACCCTACTTAGGGGTTTTAGGACTCTCATGCTTTAAGCCAATGTTATAGCGCAGTTGGTAGCACGTCAGACTGTCAATATAGAGATCCCGGGTTAGATCCCCAACAGCAGCAGTCATTCTTTCCGACTATTTGTCTCCCTGCAATCAGTCAATAATGGTTGACCTATGTGGGATAGCAGCTGAAGGCTAGGAAAGGATGTAATGGTAGTACTGGTGTGAGAAATACCAGGAATCCTTTGTAAGGTACTCCAGGCATCGGGATATAACCGAAAGAATTTTGAAAGCGGCATTAAACCCAATTCAAACAAACCAAAATAAATAAAATTGATATCAGCTGTTCTACCTGCACACATGTACAGTTTGGACGTCAGACCAAGAACAAGTTAATTCTCTGAACAGACTATACAGATGCGCAAGTTAATTATAATTTTTGATATACTCGGGTTTTAAGGGTCATAGCTTTTGCAAGTCTGAGACTCACCAATAAGTAGCTAGGACTCCCAAAACTTTCTGATGTGAAGAGCCTCTGGGGACCAACTTCAGAATAGAATTGATGATTGTTTAAACAGTCTTCAATTCTATTCTGAAGCTGAAATAAGGACCCCTGTGACCCTTACTATTGAGTCTTTTGGACACTATTTTGTTGATGGCATACTGATTTACTCTCATTTTAAATTTTGGAAATGCCCAAATCAGAGCCCTGTTTTATAAGCTCGGCTGTTTTCCGAGAAAACTCGAGGTATTGCTATAGCCTCCGTGTTGTTGTCATCGTCGTCATGGTCATACGAAAACTTTGACATTTTGTTATATCTCTAGTTCTACTGAAGGCATTCACTTGAAACTTGGCACACATGTTCACCATCAAAAGAGCAACCTATACTATCAAGGGGGATAACTCTAGATGCATTTTGTGCAAATTATGCCCCTTTTTCAACATAGATTTTTCTCCACCATCCAGCACTTGACAGCTGAGCGTAGGCGCCTGTAGGCGGTGCTTTTGTTAAACATCTTATGATCATTCTTGGGCAAGACAAAAATCGAAATTGCTTTGAGATTAGTAACTAAATATGGAATTCTGTCATGCATCTTTTCATTGGAATAGTCTTCTTAAGACGATTCCAATGAGTTATTGCAAGACAGAATCTTACTATGAATAAAAACACCAGGCACTATTTGTGATTTTAACTTAAGAATATTTTTTTTCGTAAAAAGTTTAGTAAAATGGCCCCCTCTGACTCTTATGATAAATGGTAATTTGATTTTCTAAATGCAAGGATAATTCTGGCTCATAATGGCATGTCCAAAAATATCTCATTTAGCTATAACAAACGAGAAATAAAGAATTTTCAGTGAGAAATTTTGACAAATTAATGGCTAAGAGCGAAACTGTTCTAACTGCCTATATGATTATTTAGGCAGTTACAACTGATTTACACTGAACCTACAAAATCCTTCATTAAATTCAATTTTGCTTTGAGTTTTTTCTCTCATAAAGCAAGTATCGATGAGATTTCTGTCAGAAAAATGAGAGAATCTTGATTTGCTTTGAGACTTTTCTCTCATTAAGCAAGTTTCGATGAGATTTCTGTCCGTACAAATAGGTGAATCTCTTCATATTTAACTCAAAAAATGATGCATTTAAATGTATATTTTTTTCCGCAGGTTGAATCAAAAGATATGGTCAAACCAAAGAGACCACCAAATGCCCTTAACCTGTTCATTAAAGAATACATGGCAGACAATAAATGCCTTTTGAACGAGGTAAGTCTTTATGTCTTAACCCTTGTCATGCTGAATGTATTTCTTCGCAAAATAAATGTAAAATCAAAGTGCTAAAAGCACCGAAAGTTACCAAATGTGAGTCAGTATTGATTTCGGAAATGTATTGTTTTACACCTTTCTGGTATAAAAATGAACTTCAGGATCTAAATACTAAGATCAGACTGCGCATATGTGCAGGCTGATCTTTGTCTATACAGTAGAATCCCTTTATTAGCAACTCGGATAATCGGGATTTTCGGATATTAGCAACTTTTCCTCTAGCACAAAACCATTTCTTCTTTAGCCTAAGTAAAAATCGTCGGATAATCGGAACTCTGATAATAGAGACTCCCGGATAATGGAAACAAATTCAATGCACCGGGACCCTATTTTATCGGTTATTGGAAACAATCGGGAGGTTACATGGGGACAAATTATCAAAGTCACAAGTTTTGTCTTTTCTTTGACAGGTGATGCCGCGATTCGTAAAATACACATAGACGCGTCAAGTTGTTGATCGCACCTTTACCCGATTCATAATCGCTGTTTGATCGTGTTAGAGTTATTTTAAGTCTTGAACGATCCCGCTCGGCTTTTTAATGATTCGCGATCGTTCAATGGGGCCCGCTTCCAGATTTGTTTTATCATATTTTTTTAATCCCTGTCAAAGGATGAGATTGTTTTCGCAAAGCTTCAATTTCGCCGAAAACATGCGTACGTTACTGAAATTGAAATAGAATATTCTGTAAATACGCGATGGTCGAAATTATTTGAAAACAAAAATTACTTACTTCAGATCAGAAATTATTATCCTAATCGAAATATCCAAGCGGTTTTTCTAGAAAATCATTAGGTTTCTTTTCAAACCCAGCTTTAATATGACGTCACGCTGTAAATTTCTCAAAGAATGACCCAACTTCAAAGGGACCGCCGAACACCTGGCCTGGTCGAGGTTGTGTGAGTTTTCCAAGCGACACACTTTTCTCTCGTGTTTACTCGCCAGTGTAACTAAATCACATAAATCGAGGAATTTACCATCTAATGGATAGTCTTTAAAAGGTAATTGAATTTAATTTGGCTCATCCCGTTCGCGGCCCTCAGCGGCCGACGTTTAGTTTGTATCAATCGGCGACTTAAGAAGCTATTGGAAGTCAGGGGAATAAACTAAAAAGACTTTCAAATTTTCAATTTCACTTTTTTTTTTCATCATTGAAAATCAATCGAACGGGACTGATCAAACGTACATGAATGAATCCCCACAAATTCAAGCCGACGACGTGCTCGTGCATTTCCGGAAGTTGAATACTAAATTAAACGAGATATCGGATATTAGAAACATCCGCTTAATAGCAACTTTTCCTCTGACAAATAGGAGTTGCTAATAAGCAGATTCCTCTGTACCTCCTGTCAAAACAGGAAGATTCTGGGTTCAGCATGACAAGGGTTAAATATTTAAGTTTGATATTGTCATTTGGCTTTTGTAATAGGTTGAGATTTTTTTGAATATGCAAAGGGATGAACTGTAACAATGATCATATCTCATAAATATATTTTAGATATTTGCTTCAAACTTTGTGTCGTTGTCAGCACATGACATTGTCCTTTCCAATTTTTTTCTCATATTGATGGGTAGATCATTTAGATGGCTTAGTGTGAAACAGTTGTAACTGCCTTTATGTTAACAGGTAGTTACAACTGTTTTGAGCTGATCCATCTATTTCTAAACCCAAAGTGGGATAACAGCTGGCCACCTTGAAAGGAGAGCCGCCACCATAGCGCAGTTGGTTAGGCATAAGACTTCTAATCTGGAAGTCGTTGGTTCGATCCCCAGTGGCGGCAAACATCCTTTCCGACGTTTGTCTCTCACCAATGGGTAGATAATCGTAAACCTATGTGAGATAGCAGTCGGAGGCTAGGAAAGGATGTAATGGTAGTACAGGTGAAAGAAATACCGGGAATCCATTGTTAGGTGCTCCGACCGCCGCGATATAACTGCGAAATTGATGAAAGGGGCGTAAAACCCATTCAAACAAACAAACAAACCTTGAAAGGATATGGTATTACAGGTGTGGAAATACCAGAAATCTTTTGGTAAGTGCAGCCATGATAATACTACAAAACTGTTAATTCTGCAATGTATTAGCTCACCTGGGCATGAAGTGCTCAAGGTGAGCTTTTGTGGTTAGGTGGATGTCCATCGTTCACCCTCTGTTGTGTGTCGTCAACATTTACCTTGTATGCATTCTAGAGGCCACATGTTTCACCCTGTCAACCTGAAATTTGGGCAGAATGATTGACTTGATATAATTTCAAAAAAGTTTAAAATGGGGTCAAAAACTAGGCCACCGGGTCAAATGTTAGAAAAACCTTGTATGCACTCTGTAGGTCACATTTTTTGCCTGATCAACCTGATGAGAGTCCTCAAGACAAACAATCATTCTCTTTTTGCTGCAGTTGTACTATTGTGTAAATAACCGGAAGCTGTGGGTAGATGCATTTGCTACCCTAGCACAACTAAAATGCTGCTGAAAGTGGAGTTTTATCAATAAACTTATTGTAAGTTGATACTTGCAGACAAGTTCTTTATGTTTCATCCCTGGCTGCATCACTCATCCTTTCTGACAATTTGTCTCACGCAAATGGTTTGATAATCCTAGATAGCATTTCAATGATGATATTGGTGTGAGAAATACCAGGAATCTATTGTTAGGTGTTTCAGCTGATGCAATATGGCTGCAAAATTGTTAGAAGTAGCATTAAACCAGCAACAACCAATCAATCATATCTCCGTGCTAAAAGGTTGTTAGTGCCTGTATTGGCACTTTCCGACCTTTTAGCATTGGGATGTCAATAGGTATTTTCTTTCTTTTTCAAGAGGGTAATAGTTTGTTTCATTGTAAGATCAATTTTTATGCTCCCCGAAGGGAGAGCATATAGCCGCCGCTTTGTCCGTCCGTCCGTCCGTCCATCCGTCCGTCCCCACCTATTTCTCCATTACCCCTGGGCTAAATTGAATGAAACTTACCATGTGAACTCCCCATGATATAGTGATGATGCATCTGTGACGGTTTTTGGATTTGAGGCCTCGTCACGGGAAAAGGGGACTTAGGGTAAAAAACAGTTTTTCCCAAATTTCTCCTAGTCTAACAGTCAGAATTTAGTGAAATTTCATATTTGAGTAGCAAATCAGATGCCCTTTACTATAAACAATTTGAAATTAACGTAAAAAAATATATATCATGGAAAAAGGGGGCTTAATGTTTGTTACCTTTACGTTAGCGCGTAAAATACAGTTATTCTTTCATTTCTCCTAGTCTTATGCTCAGAATTTGATGAAATTTCACATTTGAGTAGCAAATCAGATGCTCTTGACCCTAAACTATTTGAAATTTGTGTCTAAAAATATGTCATGCAAAAAGGAGGTTTAATGTTTGTTACCTTTATGTTAGCTGTATAAGATAAAGGCTTATTTGAGTCTTTGAAATCTGACCACAGAGCATATCTCCTAAAGTATAATAGCTTTCAACTTGAAACTTTATGGGTGGATAGATCTTAAAGAGGAGAAGTGCAGTGCACAAGAACTACAACTCTTGCTTGCATAATTTTGGAGTTATTGCCCTTTGTTATTTTTGATACTAAGATTATGTCTGGAGCATATCTCCTAAAGTATAATAGCTATCAACTTGAAACTTTATGGGTGGATAGATCTCATGGAGGAGAAGTGCTATGCACAAGGACTACAACTCTTGCTTGCATAATTTTGGAGTTATTGCCCTTTGTTATTTTTGATACTTAGATTTTGTCTGGAGCATATCTCCTAAAGTATAATAGCTATCAACTTGAAACTTAATGGGTGGATAGATCTCATGGAGGAGAAGTGCAATACACCAGAACTATAACTCTTGCTTGCATAATTTTGGAGTTATTGCTGTTTGTTATTTTTTAGACTTAGATTTAATAGGAGGTAAATCTCTGACAGTCCAAAAGAATCTTTATTCTATTAGGCTTCAGTTTACTATCAAGCTTTTGTGGTGGGGGATGTCTATGTCCAACATGGCTCTTGTTTTTGTGACAATGCCTTATTCGGGGAGCATAATCCGTCTCTGACGGCTCTTGTTCTTTAATGCTTTATTTTTATGGTTTATTGAGAAATAATGGTAAATTATCACTTGATAATCTCACCGCAAAAGCATTGAAATTATCAAAAACTTATACCCTGCTTTTGTGGATTTCATCCTATCTGACGTCATCTATGCGGGGCAAAATAAGTGACATCACAATGAACATTGCATAGCTATCACGTGCAAAATTACGCACTTTACGAAAATATGTCCTGGAAATTTCAAATTTTGTCTCATTTTTTCAATAAAGAAATAGAATAATTGTTTGTTTTTCCAATAAGATTGATTAATATTTCATTTTATGAACAACAAAAGCTATATTTTCACTCACTGCTCTGTCACTCGTGCAAATATAGCTTTTGTTGTTCACCCAATGAAATATAAATCTATCTTACACTGAAACAAACGATTATCCTCTATATATATCATTGAGTGAACCACTAAGCTATATTTTCAAGAGCAGAGCCACTTGTGAAAATATAGCTTTTGTTTTTATACGCCGCCTCGGCGGCGTATATTGGCGTCATCTTCTCTGTCTGTCTGTCCGTCCGTCCATCCATCCGTCTGTCCGTCCGTACGTCCCTCCACTTTCTTGTCAATGCAACTCCTCCTAAGTTTCTGGCTCGATCTTCTTGAAACTTGGTCAATGTTATCACCTCAATTGGTAGATGTGCATGAAGGAAGGATTTTATGGTTCGTTGTTTTTTGCCTGAATTATGCCCCTTAAAAAGTTAGTCTCTGGGTCCACTTTTCTTGTCAACGCAACTCCTCCTAAGTTTCTGGCTGGATCTTCTTGAACCTTGGTCAATGTTATCACCTCTATTGGTAGATGTGCATGAAGGAAGGATTTTATGGTTTGTTGTTTTTTGCCTGAGTTATGCCCCTTAAAAACTTAGTCTCTGGGTCCACTTTTCTTGTCAACGCAACTCCTCCTAAGTTTCTGGCTGGATCTTCTTGAAACTTGGTCAATGTTATCACCTCTATTGGTAAATGTGCGTTAAGGAAGGATTTTTATGCCCCTTAAAAACTTAGTCTCTGGGTCCACTTTTCTTGTCATCGCAACTCCTCCTAAGTTTCTGGCTGGATCTTCTTGAAACTTGGTCAATGTTATCACCTCAATTGGTAGATGTGCATGAAGGAAGGATTTTATGGTTTGTTGATTTTTGCCTGAGTTATGCCCCTTTAAAACTTAGTCTCTGGGGCTTATGGCCCCAGTTATGCCCCCTTAAAATTTAGTCTCTGGGGCTAATTGAAATTACAGCCTTGTGAATGCAACTCTTCCTAAGTTTCTGGCTGGATCTAAATGAAACTTGGTGGATGTTATAACCGAAATAGGTAGATGAGCATGAAGTAAGGATTTTATGGTTCATTAATTTTTAGCTCCACTGGCTGAAAGCCACTGGGGCTATTGTCATGGCGTTGTGTCCGTCGTGCGTGCGTCCGTCCGTCCGTCCGTGCGTGCGGTCGTAAACTTTTTCTTTAAAAATCTTCTCCTCAGAAACTACTGGATGGATTCCAACCAAACTTCACAGGAATAATCCTTGGGTGACCCTCTTTCAAAGTTGTTCAAGAAATTTTGATCCAATGAAAAACATGGATTTAATGGGCGTGGCTAATTTCCAAATATGGTAAAAAGTGACTTTTTTCAGGTTCTAATTGATGGATACCAATTAAATTTTACATGAATGATCCTTGGGTGACCCTTTATCAGTCTACAAAAAGTTATTGAAATCGGATGAAAACTATGTATTTTATGGGCGGAGGTCATTTCTCTATATTTTATATAGTGGAAACTTTGCAAATCATTTTCTCAGAATCTAACTGATAGATATCAACCAACTTTAACATGAATGATCCTTTGGTCACCCTTTATTAGTCTACAAAAAATTATTGAAATCGGATGAAAAATATGTATTTTATTGGCGGAGGTCATTTCTCTATATGTTATATAGTGGAAACTTTGAAAATCATTTTCTCAGAATCTAATTGATAGATATCAACCAAATTTTACATGAATGATCCTTGTGTGACCCTTTATCAGTCTACCAAAGATTATTGCGATTGGATGAAATATTTGTATTTTATGGGTGGAGGTCATTTCCACTATATGTTATATAGTGGAAACTTTGAAAATCATTTTCTCAGAATGTAACTCAAACTTCATTAGTATGATCCTTCGGTGATCCATTATCATGCAGCTAAAAATTATTGTCATTGGATGAAAAATATTTCTTTTATGGGCGGAAGTCATTTCTCTATATTTATAATGTTGGAGACTTTGTAAATCATTTCAACATCAGTAAAACCCAAAATATCTAAAAATCTAGTCAAAACTTCGATTTGCTATTACAAGAAATTCAAGCCTGTGGAGCGACACAAGCCATTCATGGCTTTCTAGGTAGCTCACCTGAGCACGAAGTGCTCAAGGTGAGCTATTGGGATCGTAGAATGTCCGTCGTCAGTCGTGCGTCGTCCGTCATCCACAATTTCTTTAAACATCTTCTCCTCCTAAACCAGTGGGCCAATCTTGATGAAACTTGGCAGGGATGTTCCTTGGGTCAAGCTCTACCAAAGTTGTTCAAATAAATGAAATCCACCATTAACTTTCCCTTTACCCTTAACAAAAAGGGTGAAAAAATGAAAATCTTTAAAAATCTTCTTCTCTGAAACCAGAAGGCAGACAGCTTTCATATTTGGTATGTAGCATCATCTAGTGGACCTCTACCAAGTTTGTTCAAATCAAGACCCTGGGGTCATATTTGGGCTTTGCCCGGGCCCAACCCTTTTTACATAGAATCAAAGAGGGAAAATCTCTAAAAATCTTCTTCTCTGCAACCAGATGGCAGACAGCTTAGATATTTGGTGTGTAGCATCACCTAGTGGGCCTTTACCAAGTTTGTTCATAACAAGACCCTTGGGTCATATTTGGGCTTTGCACAGGTGCATCCCTTTATCTCTTATGTGCACGAAGGGTAAAAAAATGAAAATCTTCAAAAATCTTCTTCTCTGAAACCAGAAGGCAGACAGCTTTCATATTTGGTATGTAGCATCATCAAGTAGACCTCTACCAAGTTTGTTCATATCAAGACCCTGGGTTCATGTTTGGGCTTTGCCCGGGCCCAACCCTTTTTACATAGAATCAAAGAGCGAAAATCTTTAAAAATCTCCTTCTCTGTAACCAAATGGCGGACAGCTTTAATATTTGGTGTGTAGCATCACCTAGTGGGCCTCTACTAAGTTTGTTCATATCAAGCCCCTTGGGTCATATTTGGGCTTTGCACAGAGGCATCCCTTTATCTCTTATGAGCACGAAGGGTAAAAAAATGAAAATCTTCAAAAATCTTCTTCTATGAAACCAGAAGGCAGACAGCTTTCATATTTGGTATGTAGCATCATCTAGTGGACCTCTACCAAGTTTGTTCATATCATGACCCTGGGATCATATTTTGGCTATGCCCGGGCCCAACCCTTTTTACATAGAATCAAAGAGGTAAAATCTTTAAAAATCTTCTTCTCTGTAACAAGATGGCAGACAGCTTAGATATTTGATGTGTAGCATCACCTAGTGGGCCTTTACCAAGTTTGTTCATAACAAGACCCTTGGGTCATATTTGGGCTTTGCACAGGTGCATCCCTTTATCTCTTAAGTGCACAAAGGGTAAAAAAATGAAAATCTTCAAAAATCTTCTTCTGAAACCAGAAGGCAGACAGCTTTCATATTTGGTATGTAGATTCATCAAGTAGACCTCTACCAAGTTTGTTCATATCAAGACCCTGGGGTCATATTTGGGCTTTGCCCGGGCCCAACCCTTTTTACATAGAATCAAAGAGGGAAATTCTTTAAAAATCTTCTTCTCTGTAACCAGATGGCGGACAGCTTTAATATTTGGTGTGTAGCATCACCTAGTGGGCCTCTACCAAGTTTGTTCATATCAAGCCCCTTGGGTCATATTTGGGCTTTGCACAGAGGCATCCCTTTATCTCTTATGAGCACAAAGGGTAAAAAAATGAAAATCTTCAAAAATCTTCTTCTATGAAACCAGAAGGCAGACAGCTTTGATATTTGGTATGTAGCATCATCTAGTGGACCTCTACCAAGTTTGTTCATATCAAGACCCTGGGGTCATATTTGGGGTTTGCCCGGGCCCAACCCTTTTTACATAGAATCAAAGAGCGAAAATCTTTTAAAATCTTCTTTAATCGAAACCAGAGGGCACACTGCTTTCATTTTTGGTATGTAGCATCATCTTGTGAGCCCCTACCAAGTTTGTTCAAATCAAGACCCTTTGGTCATATTTGGGCCCCACCAGGGTTCCCTTTCAGCTCATCTGAGCACGATGGGTGAAAATGGGAAAACCTTCAAAAATCTTCTACTCTGAAACCAGAAGGCAGACAGCTTTCATATTTATAATGTAGCATCATCTTATGGACCTCTTCCAAGTTTGTTCATATCAAGACCCTGGGGTCACATTTGGGTCCACCCGGGTGCATCCCTTTTTACATAGAATCAAAGAGCGAAAAGGCATATCTGTCTTGCTCTTCGCTGAAAACGTTCCATGGTATTGATCTTAGGCAATTATCTTCTTTTTGACATCTGCCTATCTAATTAATGTGATGTCCCAGGGGTCATAGAGACTCAGGTGAGCGATCTAGGACCATCTTGGTCTTCTTGTTTTAAATTGTGTCCCCTTCAAACTTAGTATCTAGGGCTTATTGAAATTGCAGCCCTTGAACGCAACTCCTCCTTACTTTTTGTCTTTATTTAAATGATACTTGGTCAATGTCATCACCATAATTTGTAGATGTACATGGATCAAGGATTTTATGGCTCATTTATTTCCCTGAATTATGCCTCCTTAAAACTTAGTGTCTGGGGCTTATCAAAATTGCAGCCTTGTGAAGGCAACTCCTCCCAACTTTTTGTCTTGATTTAGATGAAACTTGGTCATTTTGAATTTGGTTCTGTCAAAATAAGTAGTATTTTCAATTATTTTCGTGAAACAGCAGCAAAGTGGCGGCGTATTTTGACGATCGCACTCTTGTTTCATGAATTGAAATAAGAATTGATCTTACTTGAAAAAAAAACTATTTCTTAAAGACAAAATGTGAATTCTAGGACAAATTTTCTTAAAGCCTGTCATTTTGCACATGATTGATATGCAAAATTCATGACTTGGCTCATTTGGCTCCACAAGATAACGTCAGGGTAAAATGAACAAAAGCAGGTAATAGTTTTTGATAATTTCACTAGTTAGGCTTTTAAGTTATCAGATATTAATCTGTGGTTATTTCTCAATATTCCAGTGAATAGTGTTAAAACCATTCAGTAACAAATATCAGCAAAAATAAAAACAGTTAATAAAACCTGATTAGCATGAAAGTAATTGTCTTTTTCTTTTTTCATGTTTTTTTAGGCTGTTAAAGAATGGAATAATTTGAGCCAGAAAAAGAAAGAGGTGAGAGTATTCTTTTATTTTCATGGATTTTTCTGAAGCTTTCATAGAATATATTTTATGATATGACCATGTGCATGCAAATTATGGTTGTTCTGTCGTATGATTATGTTTTGTGGAAAAAAGGATTCTGTAAAGTCGAGTTCAATTGCATGTATACACAATTCCTATATTTATGAATTGATTATCATGAAACATTCACAGAGTGTAAGTGATTATGTGACCATGCTCTTATTAAACCAGTAATGATATACTGATAGTTTTTCATAAGAAAACACATCTTGTTCATACTAGTCTTCTAGTACAAGGTCAAACAGAGCTACAGATAGAAGAAGTTTTTAGCTCAACTGGCCAAAGGTCACTGGGGCTATTGTCAAGGCATTGGGTCCGTCCGTCTGTATGTGTGTCCAGTCATAAACTTTTTCTTTAAAAAATCTTCTCCTCAGAAACTACTGGATGAATTTCAACCAAACTTCACAGGGATGATCCTTGGGTGACCCTTTTTCAAAGAAATTTTGATCCAATGAAAAACTAGATTTAATAGGGGTGGCCAATTTCTCAGATTCTAATTGATGGATACCAATTAGATTTTACATGAATGATCCTTGGGTAACTCTTTATCAGTCTATAAAAAAATTTTGTGATTGGATGAAAAATATGTATTTTATGGGCAGAGGTCATTTCTCTATATGTTATTCAGTGGAAACTTTGAAAATCATTTCATTAGAATGTAATTGATGGATATCAACCAAATTTCACTGGAATGATCCTTCGGTGACCCATTATCATGGAGCCAAAAATTATTGTCATTGGATGAAAAATATGTCTTTTATGGGCGGAGGTCATTTCTCTATATGTTATATAGTAGAAACTTTGAAAATCATTTTCAACATCAGTAGAACCAAAAATATCTAAAAATCTAGTCAAAATTTAGATTGGCTATTACAAGCCTTTCAAGCCTGTGGAGCGACTCAAACCATTCATTGATTTCCAGTTTAGATTATAGATCAAAGTAATTCAAAAATAATAGCATGAACCCTATGTTATTGGTACTCAATTGGAATTGTCCTGTAAGGACAATTCTAATGAGTACGAACAACATAGGGTTTCAGTGAAAAATAAAGATTTTAGACTGGGCCTTTACCCCCTCTTATCTGTACCTCTGTTGAATATTTCATCTTTCTATCAACAGGTATACGAGAAGAAAGGAAAAGCATTGATGGAAGTCTATAATGAGGAACTTCTACAGTGGGAAAGAAATATGATTGCAGCTGAAAAAACGGACTTGGTCAGGAAATCTACTCTGAAATCCTTGAAGAGTGAATGATAACGAAGGAAAGTTGTTGGTGTCATTCATGATGAAAAGGGCTTGTGTGTTTTATGTGACTTCTCAATGTCCACTGGGAATAATAGGGGAGAGAGTCTGGTACCTGGCTCCAGATAAAGGGGTGGGGTGGGGGGGATGGCAGTTTGTGTTAACGTCAGTACCATACTTCTCCTAATAAAAGCTCCCAGAAGGTATACATAAAATGGTCTGGGAGCATTTTATTTAGTATGCATTTTCTGAAAAAAAAAAAAAAATCATTAAACTTTTGTCTTTTAGGCCCTTTTCCCTTTAATTTGAAGGAAAAAGAAGTCTCAATAAGTTCTAGGGAGGGCGCTATTATTAGGTGAAATACAGTATGTACATCTGTCTGTCATTTAAAGCTTAACTAAAAAAAAACTATGTTACCCTCTTATTGAATATTCCTTAATTTGACAGTTTAGAATAAAACTGTTAGGGATAGCATTTTAGGAAAGGAGAAATTGTTACTTGCAATTCCTTTTTTTTGGAGCAATTTTTTTTCTTACAGAAAGTGTTCAAAGTCATTTGAATTCAAATAAATATCCATAGCCAATTTTGGCTTTTGTAAACTTTTGTATTTTGATAAAGAGTATTTCTTATCTGTGTTTTTGCCATTTTCTAGAACTGAATAAATAAGCCCCCCCCCCTTCAAAGCAGAGGGAGTATATTACTTTGCAATTGTCAATCAGCCTTTTGGTCAGTTGGTTGGTCAGCCCTTAGACCATTTTTTTCCCAAAAGTATATCTCAAAAAGTATGCAAGCTAGAATCATGAAATCTTCACAGGTGGATAGATCTTATAGTGGAGGAGTGCAGTGCACAAGAACCATAACTTTACTCACTATCTTTTGTGAGTTATTGCCCTTTGTTGTTCGACAAAGAATAGGCCATTGACCTGCTTTTATTGGGGGCATAAATGTTTTACAAACATCTAAAGTGTCTCAGACCTAGAAATTGAGGGTTTAGCACAAAACTATTGTTACTGCCTATATATTTATATTCACTTACAGTATTTTTCACTGTCCCTACAGAATATTGATTTAAGGGAAAATCACGGGGGGAAAAAGTGTGTAAGATAATTTTTCATTCAGAGATATTTTCTGCATTTATTTCTTTTACATGCATACCTTCTTTTTATAGTCTTTGACTTTTTCATGTTGACAAGCTAGAAATGTTTGTCAAGCCATATAAATGGCTCAGTAGGAAACAGTTGTAACTGCCTAAAAACATGAAGGCAGTTACAACTGTGTTACGCTAAGCCATCAATATGCACTGAGCGAGACAAACTGGTAGTTGTCATTATGACAAGTTGGTATATGTGCATGAGCATGACTGTTCTTCAGTTCAAAATTGTTTCACACAATTTACCCCACAATGAGTTGATGAGTTTGATTTTTAAGCCCCCTTATCGAGAGATCGGGGGCATATTGTTTCACTCATGTCCGTCTGTCTGTCTGTCCGTCCGTCTGTCCGAAAACTTAACCTTTGCCTTTTCTCTAAAAGTATTTGACATACAAAGCTCAAATTTGGCATGATTATATATCTCAATGATCCGCATCCGCTGGTACCAAAGTCAAGGTCATGTGACAAGGTCAAGGTCATCTGTCAAGGTCAAACTTTGAAAAAAATTGCTGTTACTGGGGCATTAGTGTTTCACAAACACATTTTGTTTTTCTGTGTCTTAAAGGTCAAGATCACTCCAAGCCAACCAAAATGCATGTATCTTGATGAATACAGCTAGAATTAAATTATTAGTGTTTGAAATGATTGATATGACTGGAAATAATTGAAAGAACATGGGTTTTGAATCCCTGCTGAAAGGCCATACATAGTATTAACTTGCATCATACTAAAGATGACTTGTTTGATTACTTTTGGTTTTAATGACCACTCATTCAATATCCTCTATTTTCCTAGCATGCCGCGGCAATAGCGCAGTTGGTAGCGCGCCGGACTTCTAATCCAGGGGTCGATATTCGCACGGGTTCGATCCCCGGCCGCGGCACTTATCCTTTCCGACATTTGTCTTCCACCAATGGGTAGATAATCGTAAACCTATGTGGAATAGCAACTGGAGGCTAGGAAAGGGATGTGGTGGTAGTACTGGTTTGAGAAATACCAGGAATCCATCGTTAGGTGCTCCAGTCGTCGCGATATAACTGAGAGATTGTTGAAAGCGACGTAAAATCCCAATTCAATATCCTCTATTTACCTAGCATAGGACTCTGTTAGGGTTGGTTATTGTGGACTCAATAAGTTGTCAATCATTATCCATTCATTCATGTGATTTGTTCAAGACATTTTAGCCGTTTGTTGTGTCTATGTATAAACAGTGTATACATAATGTTTTGTCTGCATATTTTTTGACAATAAATTTTGTATAAACCTGTTGGTTTGTGATAATATATCATCAAAAATAGCTCAAATTACACTGATAATTAGCAGTATGCTTAATTTAACAAAGGTAGGCTAGTCTGGCCAGATTTGCATTTGAGAGCATTATACTGTCAATCATACTGATAGTGTACTTGTCAAGGCTTTGGTAGGAGGTATGAACAAAGATCAGCCTGCACAAAGGTGCAGGCTGATCTTAGTCTATACAAGCTCAGCGGCAGTTTGTGTTAATGTCAGTACCATACTTCTCTTAATAATCCCTCCCAGGAGGTATACATAATATGGTCAGGGAGCATTTTATTTAGTATGCATTTTCTGATATAAAGAAAAAAAATCATTCAACTTGTGTCTTTAGGACCTTTTCCCTTTAATTTGAAGTAAATTTCCTCTAAACAATCTTATAAATGATTGTTTAGAGGAAATTTACATCAAATTTGAGAAGTCTCGACAAGTTCTTAACCCTTGTCATGCTGAATAAATTTTGGCTAAAACTTTGCATCAAAATCAAAGGGCAAAAAGCACTAAAAGTACCAACTGTAGGGCATTTTCTATTTGAAAAACTAAATCTATTGACAATTCTGGTTTGAAAGTGAGAAACAGGTGGTGTAGACTATCATCAGACTGCATATGTGTGCAGGCTGATGTTTGTCTATAGCTCCTGCAAAAGCAGGAATATTCCGGATCCAGCATGACAAGGGTTAAAATTTAGGCATTTGAAGTGGGTTTTCTTATTAAAAGATGTAGGAGTGCTATTATTAGGGAGAGTGCTATTATTAGGTGAAATATGGTATGTATTTCTGTCAGTCATGTAAAACTTAACTTAAAAAAACTTAACATTGCCAACTACTTCAAGCCTATTCAAGATACAAGGTTATATTTGGCATGATGATAGAACTCATTGATACACACCTGTTGGTATAAAGGTCATGTGATAAGGTCGTCATCTGTCAAGGTCAAACTTCTGAAAAAATTGCTGTTCCATAAATGCATCTTGTTCTTCCAAACTTTATGTTGTTGGTACTCATCGGAATTGTCTTGATTAGAAAATTCAAAAGAGCACCCAAAACATAAGATTATTATCATCAGGTAATTTTAATGAACCTGGGTGTCATATTTCCAACAATTTGGCAATTGCGTAGGGTAGAGTCTCAGATTAGCCTATGCAGCCACACAGTCTGATCTCAGTGTGCAGGATGTGCTCAATATATGGATATGGGGACCTTGATCCTTTGTTGTTAATCAGATATTCGTTTAATACATTGTGTTATTGTTCAGGATGCTTGATGCTGTCCATCATGCACACATGAAATTGTTGTAAATGTCACGCACTGGCTCAAATTTCATTTTGAAATCAAAATCACCCCCTCATTCAGGAGCCCGGCTGTTTAAGCATTGTCATAGTTATCTTACCCTCTTGTTGAATAATCCTTAATTTGACAGTTTAGAATAGAACTGTTAAGGATAGCATTTTAGGAAAGGAAAAATTGTTACTTGCAATTTTTTTTTTTTTTGTGCATTTTTTTTTTCTTGCAGAAAGTGTTCAAAGTAAATTGAATTCGAATAAATATCCATAGCCAATTTTGGCTTTTCTAAACTTTTGTATTTTGATAAGGAGTATTTCTTATCTGTGTTTTTGCCATTTTCTAGAACTGAATAAATAAGCCCCCCCCCTTCAAAGCAGAGGGAGTATATTGCTTTGCAATTGTCAATCGGCCTTTTGGTCAGTTGGTTGGTCAGCCCTTAGACCATTTTTTTTTCCCAAAGTATATCTCAAAAAGTATGCAAGCTAGAATCATGAAATCATAATGACCAGGGGAGGGGGGGGAAGGATTATTTCAAATGTTATCTGATTGAATAAGTGAAAATCTCTTTTACTGTGGTTGCATGGACATATAGCGGGCGCATATTAACTTGAACCTGACCTTTATGCAGAATAAATAATTAGGCACATGAATAAATTCCGAAGATACTTCGGCACATGACGATCAAGCATGGACATTCCGTTATACTGCACAAATTACAGATTTGTGAGGAGTTAGTAGTTTACCTATGTACGGGGCGCCTAGTCATGTAGCAGACAATTCGATTTCAAATTCAATTATTGCGACCAATAGAGGGGATTTCATTTCATTTCCATTCAGAACACATAAATTGCACAAAAAGAAATGTGAAAATTTGTATTTTTCGCACCGCATCTTACGATGTTTAAATAAGAAACTCAATTTATGTATTGATTCACTAGTTGCGAGGGTGACCAAATATCGCCGTTACAGTGGACAGCATGAGCGATAACGGGTTAACAGAGCTAACAAGTGCACTCCAACTTTACGTTTGGATTCCGCAGGTAAGTCGTGTTTAGCCGAGGAGAAACGACCGGTATTTGATTCATTTAAATCACAAAGGCCAGGTTTAGGTCAATATGCTTCCACTATACCTAGGTAATGAAGCTTTTTTCTCAGGTGAGTGTCCCAGGGCCAACGGCCCTCTTGTTGTTAAATAGTATTTCTAATCCGTATTTATGCCATTTTCTAGAACTGAATAAATATACCCCCTTCGAAGAACAGTGGGTATATTGCTTTGCAATTGTCAATCGACCGGTTTGTCTGTTGGTGGGTTGGTTGGTACGTCCCATATCTTAAAAAGTATGCAAGCTAGAATCATGAAACTTCACAGGTGGATAGATCTTATAGTGGAGAAGTGCAGTGCACAAGAACCATAACTCTACTCACCATATTTTGTGAGTTATTGCCCTTTGTTGTTTGACAAAGAATAGGCCATTGACCTGCTTTTATTGGGGGCATAAATGTTTTACAAACATCGAAAGTGTCTCAGACCTAGAAATTGAGGGTTTAGCACAAAACTATTGTTACTGCCTATATATTTATATTCACTTACAGTATTTTTCACTGTCCCTACAGAATATTGATTTAAGGGAAAATCACGGGGGAAAAAGTGTGTAAGATAATTTTTCATTCAGAGATATTTTTTTGCATTTATTTCTTTTACACGCATACCTTCTTTTTATAGTCTTTGACTTTTTCATGTTGACAAGCTAGAAATGTTTGTCAAGCCATATCAATGGCTCAGTGCGAAACAGTTGTAACTGCCTATAAACATGTAGGCAGTTACAACTGTGTCACGCTAAGCCATCAATACGCACTGAGCGAGACAAACTGGTAGTTGTCATTATGACAAGTTGGTATATGTGCATGAGCATGACTGTTCTTCAGTTTGAATTAGTCCATAGCATAAGTCCTACATTTATAGATAAATTTCAAAATTGTTTCACACAATTTACCCCACAATGAGTTGATGAGTCTGATTTTTTTTCTTCTGTGTCATAAAGGTCAAGGTCACTCCAAGCCAACCAAAATGCATGTATCTAGATAAAAACAGCTAAAAATTAAATTATTAGTGGTTGAAATGATTGATATGACTGGAAATAATTGAAAGAACATGGGTTTTGAATCCCTGCTGAAAGGCCATACATAGTATTAACTTGCATCATATTAAAGATGACTTTTTTAATTACTTTTGGTTTTTATGACCACTCATTCAATATCCTCTATTTACCTAGCCTAGGGCTCTGTTAGGATAGGGTTATTGTGGACTCAATAAGTTGTCAATCATTATCCATTCATTCATGTGATTTGTTCAAGACATTTTAGCCATTTGTTGTGTCTATGTATAAACAGTGTATACATAATGTTTTGTCTGCATATTTTATGACAATAAATTTTGTATAAAGCTGGCGGTTTGTGATAATATACTGTAATTACAATGAAGAATTAGCAGTATGCTCAATAGGACGGCGCTACGCTGGCCAGATCTACATTTGAGAGCATTATAGTGTCAATTATACCAATTGTGTACTTGTCATGGCTTTGGCAGAACTTATAAACAAAGATCAGCCTGCACATAGGTGCAGTCTGATCTTAGTCTATACTAATTCATCATATTTTTTATCCAGTAAAGTTCAACGAGAAAGTTGCATTACAAAACGAAACTGTCAAGAGAATCACAAATTAATCTGTTGATAAGAAATAAATATTTTCACCATTTACAACCCCTTCTGTAGATTATGAACATCTGGGTGCTTTAAGATAGATCAAACTATCATGGATCCCTAATTGATGCCCTGTAGAAGATGTCTAAAAACCCTTATTATGCAACTTCTAAGTGTTCTTCAAATGTCAAAAGTTGTATGGTTTTCTGCGAATTTCAGGAATTGTGCAACCCTTTTCCGTTCAGGCAAATTCACCAACCATTTGGCTGGCTCAATAACTTTTCTATTTATCTGTATTTTGATAAAAAAAATTAAGTCTTTGTCTTTGGGGAAGAAGGCATCATTAACTGGCAACAAGCAATTTCTTCAATTTCGACAATGTATTCTACAGCTCTTATACAGGCAAATTACTTCAGTATTAATTAATAAATACCCAAGAGCCAGTACCGAATGACAAAGATGGTGTCAATCCTATAGTAATATCACAGGTTTTCTCTTGATGCAGCAGAACTAAACAAGAGCACTGCAAACAGGTGCAACACCTGGCTGCAGGTGCCGGATAATGCAAAAATTCTATGTCGAAAAAGGAGCATAACTCGTACAAAAATGCTTTTAGAAATATACCTTTTTGATAGTTTTGGTAGCTAATGTGATGGTGAGCAAACATGCCAAGTTTCTTGAAGATATCTTCCTTGACAACAGAGATATGACAAAGGATAAAGTTTGTCAGGCCAACGTGAACACTAGCGCGAACAAGGTAAAGATGATCATTTACCTTGGGTGTTCTCCGAAAACGGCAGAGCTAAAATGGTCACTTATAGAAATTTATAATCCATGAATCAGGGCTTGGTTTAACCCTTAGACTAGGTTTTTGACCCTTAAAAATCTCTAAACATCCTAACTTGACCTCTTAAAACTTTGCCAGGGGTCATTTTGACCCTTTTGATTATCAGTTTTCCATAATGACAATGATGCAAATACTAGACTCTTCTCCTGCATATCTTTATAAGAAATGAATGAAAACAAGAGTTTTGTTGACAAACGATACGTCACAAAAAGGATTATCATTAAAATGAAAGACCCCCTTTATGATGATGGTGCATATCAACAAAATCAATCCTTAAGTTGAGAGTTGTTTTCTTTCATCTAAAATGTACAATGTTTGCTATATGAAAATTTACAATAAGGTCACCTTTTCCATGACAGAATAGTTCACTAAATCAGAACAATATGCACATGGCTATATGAAAGCAATATACACTTAGCGCTCACATGAAATTGGACATGAAGGCCCCTTTTTCCATGAATTGAATTTCAACAAACCATATTAATATTTTCATGTTAGGTGAATAGGAACATTGTGAAAGCTAGTCAATATCCATCCATAATTGAAGAAGTTGTGTTCACAATAAACAATCTGCCCTTTATTCCATGATGCTTCTGAAATTGACAAAACTAACAAAATGCACAAGGTCAGGTGACTAGGAATATTTTGTGAAAGTCTCATCAATATCAGTCCATAATTGAGGGAGGAGTTGTGCTCACAAGATTTTTTAGCTCACCTGAGCAGGACGTGCTGAAGGTGAGCTATTGTGATCATACAATGTCTGGGGTCCGTCGTCAGTGGTGCGTTGTCCGTCGTGCGTCATCCACAATTTCTTTAAACATCTTCTCCTAAACCAGTGGGCCAATCTTGATGAAACTTGGCAGGGATGTTCCTTGGGTAAAGCTCTACCAAAGTAGTTCAAATAACTGAAATCCACCCTTGGCTTTCCCTTTACCCTTAATAAAAAGTGTGAAAATTGAAAAATCTTCAAAATTCTTCTACTCTGAAAACAGAAGGCAGACAGCTTTCATATTTCGTATTAAGCATCACCTAGTGGGCCTCTACCAAGATTTGTCATATCAAGACCATGGGGTCATATTTTGGCTCCACCCAGGCGCATCCCTTTTAGCTCATCTGAGCACAAAGGGTAAAAAAATGAAAATCTTCAAAAATCTTCTTCTCTGAAACCCGAAGGTAGACAGCTTTCATATTTCGTATTAAGTGTCATCTAGTGGGCCTCTACCAAGTTGTTCATATCAAGCCCCTGGGGTCACATTTGGGCTCCACCCAGGCACAACCCTTTTTACATAGAATCAAAGTGCAAAAATCTTTTAAAAACTTCTTCTCCAAAACCAGAGGGCTCACAGCTTTCATATTTGGTATGTAGCATCATCTAGTGGGCCCCTTAAAAGTTTGTTCATATCAAACCCTGGGATCATATTTGGGCTCCACCCGGGTGCATCCTTTTGAGTTCAACTGAGCATGATGGGTGAAAATAGGAAAACCTTCAAAAATCTTCTCTGAAACCAGAAGGCAGACAGCTTTCATATGTAGTTTGTAGGATCATCTAATGGACCTCTACCAAGTTTGTCCATCAGACCCTCAGGGTAACATTTTGGCTACACACGGGTGCATCCCTTTTTACATAGAATCAAAGGGTGAAAAGGCATATCTGTCTTACTCTTCGCTGAAAACATTCCATGGTATTGATCTTATGTAGAAATTATCTCCTTTTTGACATCTGCCGATTTAATCAATGTGATGTCCAAGGGGTCAAAGAGACACAGGTGAGCGATCTAGGACCATCAAGGTCCTCTTGATTACATGAAGGCCTCTTATTCCATAACTTAGCTAAAATTGCCCAAATCATGACAATGGCTAAAGGTAAAGTGACTAGGAACATTTTGTGAAAGTCTCATCAATATCAGGCAATAAATGAGGGAGGAGTTGCGCTCACAGGATTTTTCACATGAAGGCCTCTTTTTCCATGACGCGGCTGAAATTGACCAAATCTTGACAATATGCACAAGGTCAGGAGAAATGGAACATTATGTGAAAGTTTCATCCAAATCTGTCGAAAAATGAGGGAGGAGTTGCGCTCACAAGATTTTTCACATGTGGGTCCCTTTTTCCATAACTTAGCTGAAATTGACCAAACCATGACAATTGCCAAAGGTCAAGTGACTAGGAACATTTTGTGAAAGTCTCATCAATATCAGTCAATAAATGAGGGAGGAGTTACGCTCACAGAATTTTTCACATGAAGGCCTCTTTTTCCATGACACGGCTGAGAGTGACCAAATCCTGACAATATGCGCAAGGTCAGGAGAAATGGAACATCATGTGAAAGATTCATCTAAATTGGTCCATAAATGAGGGAGGAGTTATGTTCACATTTCACATGAAGGCCCCTTTTTCCATGATGTTGCTGAAATTCACTTAAGTGATAATATGCACAAGGTCAGGTGACTAGGAACATTTAGTGAAAGTTTCATCCAAATGGGTCCATAAATGTGGAAGGAGTTGTTTTCACAAGATTGTAACAGATGGATGTATGTACGTACATTCTGACATTGGGATGGACTGACAGGCAGAGAAGATGATACAGTATCATACCAATATATGTCCACCTATGGAGGCATATCAAAAGAAATCAATGGTCATTACCAAGAAATATTTTCTTATGAATTACAGTCAGTCAATATTACTTGAGGGACCACTTCTATCAAGCGACCAATTTAAATGACCATATCTGTAAAGTTTGATTGAAATCCAACCATAAGTAGCTGAGAAATTGTACAGACACGAAAAAGGTATAGACAGACCCACCAACCAACAAGCTGATTCCTATATACCCCCCGCAATATAGTTTTAGGTTTGGGGAGGGGGGGGGTAAAAAAGCTAATGAATGGAGTAAGGATAATTAGAATAACTGTACTGTAAGAGATACCATGGATTCTGCAGTTTCATATAACTTTAATATCACTTGATTACACAATATTACACCTCATGAACACAACACATAAAATGGGAACAAATGAGAAAATAAATAAAAATGTAACATAAAATAAAAGTTTTATATAAAATTGGTCAATTTTGATAGATGATGTTTTACTTCTCAAAGGAAAAAACAAGCTTTTCAAAAAATTTACATATATGGGTGGTGAATCTTTGCACAATCATTATATGGGATATATGTGAAGCTGGTTGAAACAGGGTCTAGATATTAGAGTTATTAACACTTTCCTGTTTTACAAAATGTTGGACCTGTCCAAATTCAAAGGTTTTGCAGACGAAAATTTAAAGTGGATTAAATTTTAAATTGATTGATTGATTGATTGAATGGGGTTTTACGCCGCTTTCAACATTATTTCAGTTATATCGCGGCGGCCGGAGCACCTAACAATGGATTCCTGGTATTTCTTTCACCTGTACTACCATTACACCCTTTCCTAGCCTCCGACTGCTATTTCACATAGGTTTACGATTATCTACCCATTGGTGAAAGACAAACGTCGGAAAGGATATTCGCCGCCACCGGGGATCGATCCCACGACTTCCAGATTGGAAGTCTTATGCCTAACCAACTGCGCTATGGTGGCGGCTGGATTAAATTTTAAAAACAACCATTCAGTAGGGTAGAAAATAGTGTGGAAAAAGAAGAAATTGCTTGTCAGAAGCAATTTCTTCTTTTTTTACAATGTTTTCTCAATCATAAAACCATGGGCACGTAAAAAGCAGGAATTAAACAGCAAAGGGTTAAGCAGCAAGCATTGGTAATGTAAAAAGCTTTATTCTAGAAAAGGTTAAGATCTGCTTGTCTAAAATAAAATGTCATTGCAGATCTTGAATGTCTCATAGAAAATTTAGTAACAGATTCTTTTTCTCACATGATTTTTTTTTTTTTCAACTTTTAAAATTCTTTTTCTCACATGATTTTTTTTTTTTTCAACTTTTAAAACTATTTTCTTTATCACCCAGATGGCAGAAATACCACACCCCCCCCCCCATATCCCACGACTTCCAGATTGGAAGTCTTATGCCTAACCAACTGCGCTATGGTGGCGGCTGGATTAAATTTTAAAAACAACCATTAAATGTCATAAAATGTCATTGCAGATCTTGAATGTCTCATAGAAAATTTAGTAACAGATTCTTTTTCTCACATGATTTTTTTTTTCAACTTTTAAAATTCTTTTTCTCACATGATTTTTTTTTTTTTCAACTTTTAAAACTATTTTCTTTATCACCCAGATGGCAGAAATACCCCCCCCCCCCTAAAGAATAAGCCTTTCTGCAATTTTTTTAAATCAAATCCCTTCCTTTGTTGCTGAGAAATATAGTGGAAAAGATATTTCATAAAAGTGTCATAATGAAACTCAAATATTAGTGGACCATAACCAGATAAATAATAGCCCTTCAGCATATGCTATTATAACCTACATACAAAAGATGTCATGGTAAACTTTTTTTAGTAAATTTTGACTGTTGATTTAAAGCATACTTAATTATCAAGAACTGTCAGCTCTTGTTTAAATCTTTTCACAATATAACACTTGTATAATACTTCATTAAACATTATCATAGCCTGCATAAGAATTTTTTTGCCATGGTTAAATTTTTAGCTCCACTGGCCGAAAGGCCAGCGGGCTATTGTCATGGCGTGGTGTCCACGGTCCGTCCGTAAACTTTTACTTTAAATGTCTTCTCCTCAGAAATACAGGATGGATTTCAATCAAATTTCACAGGAATGTTCCTTGGGTGACCCTCTTTCAGATTCCTTCAAAGAATTCTAATTGGTTGAAAATCATGGCTGTAGTGGGTGTGGCTAATTTCCATATATGGTAATAGGTGAGTTTTCTCAGATTCTAATTGATGGATACCAATTAAATTTTACATGAATGATCATTGAGTGACCTTTTATCAGTCTACCAAAAATTATTGTGATCGGATGGAAAATATGTATTTTATGGGCGGAGGTTATTTCTCTATATGTTATATAGTGGAAACTTTGAAAATTAATTTCTCAGAATGTAATAGATGGATATCAACCAAATTTCACTGGAATAATCCTTAAGTGACCCTTTGTCAGTCTACCAAACCATATTGTGATCAGATGAAAAATGTGTATTTTATGGGCGGAGGTCATTTCTCTATATGTTATATAGTGGAAACTTTGAAAATCATTTTCTCAGAACCTAACTGATGGATATCGACCGAATTTCACTGGAATGATTCTTTAGTAATACTTTATCAGTCTGCAAAAAGTTATTTTGATCAGATGCAAAACATGTATTTTATTGTCAGAGGTCATTTCTTTTGATATGTTATATGGTGTAATACCCAATATGGGGTAAAACAAACTTTCTTCAAAGTTCAAACAGATGGATTTCAACCAAATATCATTGGAATTTATTTCTGTGAAGTTGTATCAGGCTGCAAAAAATTAGGGATGGGAACGAATAGCCAAATTCATATTCGAATATTCGTTTTGAATAGTCGAATATATTCGAATATTCGTTTTGGTTCCATTCAAATTGAATATCCGAGTATTGGTTAAATCCGATTACTATTCCTTTTCTTGATCGAGGTTTCTCTAACTTGTACAAATTATGAATGATAAGAAAAGAGATTCAATTCTCTGACTTTAATTTGCAGAAAAAATATCACGTTACATATGCTTAATAGAATTGAATTAGAAATTACTAAATTCCGAAGGCGCCCCGAGACGTCATTGAATCTACAAGAAAGGTTGCCTTGCGTCCCTCACACCCTTTGGAATGGTGAATTGATTTAGAGAATCCAACCACATCCAACAAAATGGGAATTATATTTCTTCATTTTACTTAAATTATAATACAGTGTAAAAAGAGCGATCAGAAAATCGTTGAAACAAAGTGATTCAAGCTTTGATTGCGATGTTTTTGGCGTCGACAGACCAGAACATATATTTTTATAATTAGTTTTCCGAGACTTTACAACCTTTTACACGTTTTGGTGATGTATTCTAAATTGTTGTATGGTAGGAAAAAATAACACTGGAAACAAAATATAAGATTACCCAAATCCGAAAAATATGTCCAATACTCGATTGACAATCAAAGAGTCATAACTACGAAGAGACTTTAATGAACATTTTATGAATAGAAAAGACAAATCAGTCGTCCATCGACGAATATTGAAAATCATTCTTGGTTGTGCACTTGACTTATTGCCGGTGAAAAGACAGTAATTTAATTTTCTTTTAAATCGAGTCGAGATATAAAATCTTATAACAAACGTCGCGCGGCCGTCGGTTTTCAAATAAATTCCGTTCAAGCGTAACGCCTTTATTTTGACGTATTCAAAAAATTGCAAAAAAGTTTCAACCCTCCAAAGGTGATATATTAACACATTTGTACATTGGTCGATGATTCTTTGACAGACCGCTGATAAGAAGATTTGCAACCTGTCATACACTGTGTTATTATTGATTTTCCTTGGACCTTCTTGACACTTATATACATACGTTTGAAGATAAATGTGAGAAAATTTTTCAATATTGAGAAATTACTTTCCACTTCTTTTAATTCTCTTTCCAGAAATTAAAGGCAAATGCTCAAACTCAGACTCATAACAAGGTGCCAAATTGTCACAAGATACGCCCGTCACACTGCTTAGTATTAACTGGGGGTTTGAATAGAACTGAGGTTATTTTGAATGAATATTTTTTGCACCCATGTAGTTTCATTATCCTAGCTATTATACTTTTACAGATATACTCCGGACAAGATTCAAGTCTGAAAAACGACAAAGGGCAATAACTCAAAAAATAGGCCAGGTAGAATTATGGTTATTGTACACTGCACTACCCCTTGGTTAGATCTATACACCCATGCAGTTTCATGATCCTAGCTATTATACTTGTAGAGATATACTCCGGAAAAGATTCAAGTCTGAAAAACAACAAAGGGCAATAACTCAAAAAATAGGCCAGGTAGAGTTATGGTTCTTGTGCACTGCACCTCCCCTTGGTGAGATCTATACACCCATGAAGTTTCATGATTCTAGCTATAATACTTTTACAGATATACTCCGGACAAGATTCAATTCTGAAAAACAACAAAGGGCAATAACTCAAAAAATAGGCCAGGTAGAGTTATGGTTCTTGTGCACTGCACTCCCCCCTTGGTGAGATCTATACACCCATGAAGTTTCATGATCCTAGCTTTTATACTTTAAGAGATATACTCCGGACAATATTCAATTCTGAAAAACAACAAAGGGCAATAACTCAAAAAATAGGCCAGGTAGAGTTATGGTTCTTGTGCACTGCACTCCCCCTTGGTGAGATCTATACACCCATGAAGTTTCATGATCCTAGCTATTATACTTTAAGAGATATACTCCGGACAAGATTCTAGTATGAAAAACAACAAAGGGCAATAACTCAAAAAATAGGCCAGGTAGAGTTATGGTTCTTGTGCACTGCACTCCCCCTTGGTGAGGTCTATACACCCATGAAGTTTCATGATCCTAGCTATAATACTTTAAGAGATATACTCCGGACAAGATTCAAGTCTGAAAAACAACAAAGGGCAATAACTCAAAAAATAGGCCAGGTAGAGTTATGGTTCTTGTGCACTGCACTCCGCAATGATGAGAAGAATATAATTGCCAAGTTTGAAGTCAATCGGACTTCAAGTGACAGAGTTATGCTCCGGACAAAGAAGTGGACGCCGCCGGACACCCGGACGCCCGGACGCCCGGACAACCGGACGCCGGACGCCACGGGTGATCCCATAATACGTCCCGTCTTCGACGGGCGTATAAAAACGAATATTCGTATTCGAAAATCGTATTCGAATATTCGCGGGAAAAACGAATATTCGAACATTCGAATATTCGTTCCCATCCCTACAAAAAATATTTGATTAGATGAACAGCATGCTCTTGGCAGAGGACATTTCAACATATAAAGTGAATATTTGACCACCCTTTTGGTATCACCTAAATGATGATTTTTTGTAGACTCATTAAATTTAATCAGTGTAAAGATTGTAGGTTAGATGGAACATAAGCTTTGTTAGAATCCAAATGTGTAGAAACATTAGGTGAAATAGGGAGCCTGAGATACCCCCTTAGAATTGGTCAGTTTAGTTGAATGAAGGGTGACTCTGCACAAAGAGGTCAAGTGGTGTAAAGTGGCCTACTGAGGTTCAGAGTGGGGAAGAAAAAGCTTAGTTGACTGCACTCTACAGCATTGGGCAGAATCAAAATATTGGATTTGATATTTTACTTCTTATTATCATTAGATAGAATTTTGTTTTGGTGACTAACAATTATTGTGAAGTAACACCCTTATAGTGGTGTGTAATGAAAAGCGGAAAGATCTACAATCAAAATTTTGTGGACAAACTACCAGTATATTATGCAGTAACATTCTGATATTATTGAAATTTTTATTTTTGGATTTCAAACAAATTTCACTGGAATGATCCTTATTTTTAACAGCCTTATCATCCTCTGATAATCATTATCAGGGTATTCAGGCCTGTGGAGCGAATCAGGCGCTCAAGCGCCTCTAGTTGCTAATTTCGCCTACTGCGCTAGATGGTAAAAATTCAACTCACCAGAATATCTGTAATTTTTTCAAAAGAAGCTTTAACAAAATGTGAGAAATTTGGATTAACTTCACAAATGATAATTGGTGTTCAAGATAATACATGCTGGCCTTCCTTCCCTTAAATTCCTGCTTGAACATCAAAGGGAAGTTCCTTAAACAAGAGGGCCATAGTGGCCCTTAATCGCTCACCTGAATGAACTGTCTAATTTCATCAAGACATTCATTCTGACCAAATGTCAGGTTGATTGGGCAAAAAATGTGGCCTCTAGAGTGCATACACGGTTTTTCTAAGATTTGACCCTGTGACCTAGTTTTTGACCCCAGTTGACCCAATTTCACACTCATCTGAGATTTCACCAAGACAATCATTCTGACCAAAGTTCAAGTTGATTGGGCAAAAAAAGTGGCCTCTAGAGTGCATACAAGGTTTTTCTTAGATTTGACTATGTGACCTAGTTTTTGACCCCAGTTGACCCAATTCGTTCTCGACCGAGATTTGATCAAGACATTCATTCTGACCAAAACTCAGGTTGATTGGGCAAAAATTGTGGCCTCCAGAGTGCATACAAGGTTTTTCTAAGATTTGACCCTATGACCTAGTTTTTGACCCCAGTTGACCCAATTTGAAACTTGTCCGAGATTTTATCAAGACAATCATTCTGACCAAAATTCAGGTTGATTGGGCAAAAAATGTGGCTTCTAGTGTGCATACAAGGTTTTACTATGATTTGACCCTGTGACCTAGTTTTTGACCCCAGTTGACCCAATTTCGCACTCGTTCAAGCTTTCATGAAGATAATCATTCTGACCAAAATTCAGGTTGATTGGGCAAAAAATGTGGCCTCTAGAGTGCATACAAGGTTTTTCTTAGATTTGACCCTATGACCTAGTTTTTGACCCCACTTGACCCAATTTGAAACACGTCCGAGATTTGATCAAGACAATCATTCTGACCAAAATTCCGGTCGATTGGGCAAAAAATGTGGCTTCTACCATGCATACAAGGTTTTACTATGATTTGACCCCGTGACCTAGTTTTTGACCCCAGAGTGCATACATGGTTTTTCTAAGATTTGACCCTGTGATCTAGTTTTTGACCCCAGTTGACCCAATTTCACACTCATCTGAGATTTCACCAAGACAATCATTCTGACCAAAGTTCAAGTTGATTGGGCAAAAAATGTGGCCTCTAGAGTGCATACAAGGTTTTTCTTAGATTTGACTATGTGACCTAGTTTTTGACACCAGTTGACCCAATTTCGAACTCGACCGAGATTTGATCAAGACATTCATTCTGACCAAAACTCAGGTTGATTGGGCAAAAATTGTGGCCTCCAGAGTGCATACAAGGTTTTTCTAAGATTTGACCCTCTGACCTAGTTTTTGACCCCAAGTGACCCAATTTGAAACTTATCCAAGATTTTATCAAGACAATCATTCTGACCAAAATTCAGGTTGATTGGGCAAAAAATGT
Organism: Fragum whitleyi; assembly: GCA_948146395.1. Lineage (NCBI taxonomy): Eukaryota > Metazoa > Mollusca > Bivalvia > Cardiida > Cardiidae > Fragum > Fragum whitleyi. Next base: position 66,502,905 of record OX411545.1, read on the forward strand.
GGCTTCTAGTGTGCATACAAGGTTTTACTATGATTTGACCCTGTGACCTAGTTTTTGACCCCAGTTGACCCAATTTCGCACTCGTTCGAGATTTCATGAAGACAATCATTCTGACCAAAATTCAGGTTGATTGGGCAAAAAATGTGGCCTCTAGAGTGCATACAAGGTTTTTCTAAGATTTGACCCTCTGACCTAGTTTTTGACCCCACTTGACCCAATTTGAAACTCGTCCAAGATTTGATCAAGACAATCATTCTGACCAAAATTCAGGTTGATTGGGCAAAAAATGTGGTTTCTAGTGTGCATACAAGGTTTTACTATGATTTGACCCCCTGACCTAGTTTTTGACCCCAGTTGACCCAATTTCAAACTTATCCGAGATTTTATCAAGACAATCATTCTGACCAAAATTCAGGTTGATTGGGCAAAAAATGTGGCCTCTAGAGTGCATACAAAGTTTTTCTAAGATTTGATCCTGTGACCTAGTTTTTGACCCCAGTTGACCCAATTTCAAACTCGTCCGAGATTTCATCAAGACATTCATTCTGACCAAAATTCAGGTTGATTGGGAAAAAATTGTGGCCTCTAGAGTGCATACAAGGTTTTTCTAAGATTTGACCCTGTGACCTAGTTTTTGACCCCAGTTGACCCAATTTTGAACTCGTCTGAGATTTCATCAAGACAATCACTCTGACCAAATTTCAGGTTGATTGGGCAAAAAACGTGGCCTCTAGAGTGCATACAAGGTTTTTCTTAGATTTGACTATGTGACCTAGTTTTTGACCCCAGTTGACCCAATTTCGAACTCGACCGAGATTTGATCAAGACATTCATTCTGACCAAATTTTAAGTCGATTGGGCAAAAAATGTGGCCTCTAGAGTGCATACAAGGCAAATGTTGACGACGGACGACTGACGACGGACGACGGACATCCACCTAACCACAAAAGCTCACCTTGAGCACTTCGTGCTCAGGTGAGCTAAAAATGACTGACCTGGGAGTATGTTTGTAAGACATTTATGCCCCCCATAAGAGCAAGTCAATGGACTATGCTTTGTAAATTTACATGGGCAATAACTCAAAAAATGTGATGAATAGAGTTATTGATCTTATGCACTGCACTTCTCAATGAGATCTATCCACCTGTGAAGTATAGTGATTCTAGCTTGCACACTTTTGAGATATGTATGCTCCGAACAAAAAGATGGTCAGACAAACAGACCAACCGACTGACAAGTGCAAAGCAAAATACACTTCTTCTTGAAAGGGGGGGGGGGCATTATCAATACATTTAGGGTAAAAGTGGGGGAAATAAGATGACCGGAAAATATCCAAAAGTATGGTAATCATTGTCAAGTTGGCTGAAAATCTTTACTACACTACAGCTGTTTCAAGTTATGACATTCAGGAACTTTTGAACAATGATTAAGTGGAAAGCAGGCAGTGAAGGCTAAAATCAGTCTGCACATCTGTGCAGGCTGATCTTAGTCAATATTGTCTGCTGATGCAATAAATTCCACAAAAATACCCCGGGTTTGGCATGACAAGGGTTAATAGGATTTCATCCAGATCATGATATAAATAAATGTGCCACAATAAAAGCGAAGAAGAACATAGCGAAGTCCTCTGATGCCGCTGTTACATATCCCATAACTTTATTGTACATCTGTAGAATTCCCGGCTTTATTCCACACAGCATCAGGACCCCTATCAGCATGGAGGAGCGGTGGGGTAGAATCACATTCTACAAAATAGAAAGACATGACTTTACATACATTGTAATCCATAGCCTTAAGAGGAATTTTTAACTAGGATGTTTTGAAACAAAACTTTGAGGTCATATTGTTGTCTTTGTAAGTGTTGTTATTTAGGGTGTTCATTTATTTATTTATTTAAGATTTCACAAATAAAGAATCATCATTCTTCCTATTAATCAATTAATATGCAACCCCTGCTTGATCAAATCTCTTTTTTGGAAAAAAAAAAAGATGTTGATCCATGAATTTTACACATGGACCTTCCCGTCCAAAACACCAGTTGTACAGTGGGAATAAATATCTAAACAAATACAAGTACCCCATGAGAGTCAAATTATAGCTACAGCCCATTTTCACTGAAACAATTAATAGATATCATTGTTTGGTGCTTCATTTTTTTTAACTCCACTGGCCCAATATTTTGAAAAATGTGTATTTCATGGGCGGGGGTCAGTTGTCTATGTTATATAGTGTGAACTTTAAAAATCATTTTCTCAGAATTTAACAGATGGATATCAATCAATCTTCATTGATATGATCCTGGGGTGACCCATTATAATGCAGGCTAAAATTATTGTGATGAGATGAAAAATATGTATTTTGTGGGCAGGGTCATTTCTCTATTTGTTATATAGTGAAAACTTTCAAGATCAATTTCTCAGAATTTAACAGATGGATATCAACCAAATTTCACAGTCACTTGAATGTTCCTTGGGTGACCCATTATCATGCAGCCTAAAATTATTGTGAATGGATGAAAAATATGTCTTTTATGGGTGGCGGTCATTTCTCTATATAAAAGTTATATAGTGGAAACTTTGAAAAATCATTTTCAACATCAATAGAACCCAAAATATCTAAAAATCTAGTCAAAACTTTGATTTGCTATTACAAGAATTTCATGGCTTTCTAGTTCAATATGTTATATAGTGGAAACTTTGAAAATAACTTTCTCAGAATCATATTGATGGATATCAACCAAATTTCTCTGGAATGATACTTGAGTGACCCTTTATCAGTCTACCAAAAATTATTGTGATCGGATGAAAAATATGTAATTTATGCACATGAATGTCATTTCTCTATATGTTATACAGTAAAACTTTTGTCAGAATGTAATAGATGGATATCAACCAAATTTCACTGGAATGATCCTTGAGTACTTATCAGTCTTCAAAAAATTATAATGATAGGATGAAAAATATGTATTTATGGGCTGAGGTCTTTACTCTATATGTTATATAGTGGAAACTTTGAAAATCTGTGTCAAAATCAGTAGAACCCGAAATATCTAAAATATAGTCAAGACTTTGATTTGCTATCACAAGAATATCAAGCCTGTGGAGCGACTCAAGCCATTCATGGCTTTTTAGTTTCATGAATATGATAAAAATCATAGAAAAAGTTTTAATTTGTTTAATGTGTATTCCTATCTGGCATTTGAGGTCATTTTCTTGTCTATACCTTAGTGATACTTACATGTAGCATTTTTTTCTTGAACACGAAGAAGCCAGCTTCCAAACACATAAATGGCATCATTATTGACTGCAATGAAATTCAAGTCAAGATTTAGCATTTCTTAAACAATCATGGGAACATTGAACAATGTCAGTAGCTAGGCAGTGAAATTTCTTTCAAGTCCATTCTGACATTTTCATTTAATTTGAAATAAACAATTTGGTTTATCACTAACACATTGAATTGTTGGATTGCAAATTTCTGGCAACCAATGTAACATTCATTCACTCTCATATAATCATTGACATGCGGAATAAAATCCTTGGCAAAATTATTTTAAGTCAAAGTGCTGAAAACTCCTACTGCATTTAATATGACTCAGATTTTTTGTTTTTTCAAAATATAATTTTTTTCTGATTAAAAAGGAAAATCAGATGGTATAGACTAATATCAGACTGCACATAAGTTTAAGCACTTGATTTATTTTCTGAATCTAGAATAACCAATCTACCCTTCAGGTGAAGAATTTTTGAAATGCGACCTATGGATTGCCTGTTCTTGAACCAATCTCTTTTTTAATCATTTATTTTTTAGTTACCAGATGGTCCCTTTTGGCGTGACGGGTCACATATATATGAATATATTTACCTGTACATAGAATATTCCGTAACCAGAGGCTAAAACTCTTCTACATAAGAATGCAGCCATGAAACACAAAACAATCCTCAGAAACTCAAAATGTTTTAACATCATTTTAGACTCTGAACTACTTTTGCTAGAATTAAGAGATTCATTCTGATCTGTTTTATTTTGAAGTGTTTGTGGCCTTTTAAGGGGTGATACTCTGACTGTATTCTTAGCGATTGGTCCATCTCGGTTGTTGGTGATTGTTGAATTAGTCGTGACAACATTCCTCTGTCTCAATACAGGGCTTTGCTCATGGTGAGCAAGGTTAATAGAAGCTCTATCAATATTATTCTCTGTTGTCTGAAGAGTTTCTGATTCCTCTGATTTTGTGGGCTCTGCTTCTCTTTCAGCATTGCTATCTGCAAAATGATGATTGCAGAGCTACGGATAGAGGGGGTATTTTAGATTTTTGATCAAAGTATTTAAAAATAAAAGCTCAAACCCTATGTTGTAGGTACTCATTGAAATTGTCTTGTCAAGACAATTTAAATGGGTACCCACAACAAAGGGTTCAATTGAGTAATAAAGATTTTAGACTGGCTTTACCCCCTTTTATCTGAACCTCTGTGATTGGTTAAAAAATGTCATGCTAAATAAGGAATATTCTTGCTTTGGCAGTAGGTATAGATATGTTGGACATGTCAGGGAAAAAGAGTAGCAAAGGCCTGGTTGCCCATGGCCCCTAGACTTGGGGGTAGGCCCCTTAACTTTCTAAAAAAAATGCCTATACCTATAATATTAAATATAGATTTTTTGCTGATATGGCACCAAGGTTAAAACAGTCTTTTTCCATGCAATCTAAGCTTGGTCTATATCACCTTATATTTCTTTTAAAACCAGAAAAGTTTAAATATCATATTTTCAAATATAAAACTGACTCATACTTAGTACATCTAGTGCTTTTAGCGCATTGATTTTGAAGCAATTTTACCAAGGTTTTTATTCAATGTGGCAAGAATCAAATAAGAGATCATACTGTTTGCTCCCTATATGGCAGACCCAACCAATTGACAAAAAACAAACGAAGAACAAAATTAATGGCGGATCTATCCACTGATTTAGTTTTCTGTTTATGTTTTCAACCTTTCAAACAGATTATGGTTTCATTTGAATTTCCATATTTTGTTGTGATGCTTTGCATCGTCAGCTTGTGTTACCTTATTGAAATAAGGCATGAAAGTGCCTTGCATCTGGATATGGTTCATATAGAAGAAATGAACAAAAGATAATGACTGACAAGACAGAAAAGGTCAAATCCATGATAAAGTGGTACAGTAGAATCCCTTTATTAGCAACGTGGAATTAATTATTTTCGGTTAATAGCAACTTTTTCTCCAGCAAAAAAACGTTTGTTCTTTAGCCTAAATAAAATTTGTCAGATAATTTGAACTCGGATAATAGAAATTCTCCAATAATAGAAACAATTTTTTTGCACCATGACCCCATTTTATCGGATATAAGAAACAATCGGGAGGCTACATCCGGACAAAATTTTAAAATACAAATTAACAAGTTTGACTTTAATTTCCCGGTGTCAAAAGATTTAGAAAGTACACAAAGACGTGTCAAAATGTCAAGTTGATGATCACACCCAATTATTAATTGTTATTTTGGTTGTGGTGATTAAAAGTTTAAACTTATGCAGACGGTTATTCAGACGACCACATTCATCACGTCTGTCTTCTTTTTCCATTTTCCTAGATAAAGGAAATCTTGCTTGCAAATAAAGCGCTAGAAAAATGTCACCAAGTCACCAAGTCATTTCATGGCAAAATTTACTTACTTCAAATCATCCTTATCAAAATATCCAAGAAAATCATTAGCTTTCAATATGACGTCACTCTATAAATTTCTCAGGGAATGACCCCACTTCAAAACTGGTTGACAGGGTCCAAAGAATTCAGAAAAAGGCACTCGTCCTGCAGGGCAAGTGACTTGGAAAAAGTAACTCGTCCTGGTTTAATTGTCACTCGCCCTTCAATAGGCCTAGGGATCGTTGATCGTTAAAGAACATGTTTTGTATCTGGAAACGTAATTTTGAAGTGCAGACGAAACGAAAGTACAATTTTTATGACATTCAAAAATAATAGATTCCGGACAATAAATACTGGTAAAAAGAGCGAGACAAGTAAAATCATTTTATCATTTGCAAACATACAATACCATGGATTTTTGGGGTAATTTTCAATGATTGTGGCTATAAGCGATAAAAAAAGAAGTAGTAGATATGAACAAAACAGGGGAACATTTATTTCTATGTTCCATACTTTCCTTGATCGTGAGATCGATTTGTTTTTACGAAGTTCGGGTACCGGGTTATATCGTGCGAAAACCGGAAGTTTATTTTTAGAAATCAAAGTACATGACTATTTACAGTTCAATGTATTGCGAACTTTTATCTCCGTGAACTTTTTCGAAGCTTTTTTTTTTTTTATTTTATCCAATTTTATCCTAACACTAGACATAATGATAAAATGTAATCCATTCTTCACTCGTCCAGGAGGACGACTGCCTTTGAATTTCCACTCGTCCTCAGGGATTTCTTACTCATAAATATGAGCGGACGGGTGGATTCTTTGGACCCTGGTTGAGTGTGTCTTTGTTTTCATAACGACACGCTTTTCTCTCATGTGTACTTTGCAGCTTTATTAAATCACATGAATAGTGGATTTAAACATATAGCTAGCCCTCTTTTAAAAGGTAATTCATATTCGCTTACTATATTCATGTCAGAAATTTTAATTTGTACGGGTCAACGAATTTTGGATTTGAAAGCCTTTAGTTCTCGGGAAAATCTATCATAAAGGTGTAAATAGATTTCAAACTTCCCTTTCTCAATTTTCATACAATTAAAAGGGGACACACAACTTAGCAATCAATTGGAACTTGCCAAATGTACATGTATTTTCACATGTATGCATTGGTTCTAAAGCCGACAATGTACATATACACTTCCGAGATTGGGATACTGTCTGAAACTTGATTATTGGATAAAAGAAACCTCTGCTTAATAGCAACTTTCCTTCAGACAAATAGGTTGCTATTAAGTGGATTCCACTGTATTACAGATAAAACTCTACATTCCGACCCTAAGATCCTTGTAAGCCTGATTAGCTTAGCTGGTAGAGCACCAGACCTCAAAACCATTGCAGTTCAACCACATGGGTTCAATACACGGGCAGGCACACTAACAAACTAATTGTCTTTCAGATGAGATCTTAAACTTAGGTCCTGTGAGACTGTGCTTTACACCAAGCACGTTAAAGAACCATGGCGGATCACAGCAGAAGTTTCTTCATTTATTCTTGTTCTATCCCCTATTACAACTGGACATAACAGTCTTCTGGTGGTGTCTCTCATATAGGCATGTGCTAGGGTAGCCTTAAGAAATAAAGGGAAATACACACACAACCTTAGATCCAGGTATCCATGTATAAAAAAAGGAAATGGAGTCTCACAGACCCTATATTTTGAGATGCCCTGCTTTGACAAATATATTCTACTTGATTGTCTACTCTCTCTGTACAGCTTAAGACAAGATCAATTAAGAGAAATTAAATCAATTATTACGAATAAGCTTTAGAGAAGCATTGAATTTTTATCAGCCGTTTAATTTATAATTTGTTTATGACAGATGGTCCACGAAAACACGTGACAATGATTGCAGAATCTCTTAATAATAATGTTCTCATTTAAAAATATATGCATAAAGCTACTAAATCATGAAAGATATACCTTGTTGCCTCCCTAGTACTCTATTCATTCGATCTTCTGTAGATTGTAAAATTTTTCGCCGTCTGGTTTCCCGTCGAGCTTCCAGGTCAGCCATTTTGCTAATTTCCGAAGTTTCGAATATTAATTTTCTGGTTTATTCTCTTCAGTTCAGTTCACTTTAGTTCACACAAAATATTTGTTTTACGTTCAATATAACTTTTCCTCACAAAAAGCATATTTTGAATTGTTTCGAAACGCAGAATCAGAATTGATGGCTGACTAATCTATTTTTAGTAACATACACAAGAACGTGGGAAAATCCAGCAACAAGTGACAACAATGGAAGGTGGTTAGATGGCTAAACGCGCTTGGACTCTTCTGACTTTTGTCCGCCAACATGCGTTTCTCGCTCAGAAAAAGTGTTAAGGCAATCTTATTGTGTATCACATTGGGTTTTCTTTGCGTGCTTTACCTTGTCAACATCGATGCAAACTTCGGAAAAAATTCTCTGAAAGTTTCGATAAAGTTGGAACGAGGCGATGTTTTAGAAAACTCTAGCTATGTGTACAAGAGATCGGAGAGAAGCATTGACTCAGATAAGCATTTGTTTAACACTTCTACGCACAAAAAATTGGACATACGGGATGTGTTTATAACCATCAAAACTACAGCCAAAAACCACAGATCAAGGCTTAAAATCTTACTGGACACTTGGATTAAAAATACCATGAATCAGGTATTGAATAGGTCCTTATGGATCTATTTATGCAAATTTTATATCATACACTCACGTCGGGTAATCCTGCGCGTCGTCTAAAGATGCGCAGCTATATTATGTCATATAAAACCTAAAAAAATGGCCGCTAAAGCTAAGAGCAAAATAACCCTTTTTTGATATTAAAAAAATTAATCGATCAAACATTTCAAACAAAAATGTCTACGAGTTTATGTTATAGTACCGGTAAATAGATTCACTTTTTGTTTAAGCGTATAGCTTTTTAATTCTAACAGTTTTACAAGCATTAAAGTAAGGTTCTTTCCTTGACTGCGCTGTTTCAGCTGACGACAACTACGTTGATAAAACACAACGGTGCCTCTGTTCATCACCGGATTGTATTATTTTAGTTATATTTTGTTCCAGATAAAATATCTTTTACATAACAAAAATAGTAAATGAGCTCAGGTGTGTATTGATTTTTGTGTACATGCGATATCTTTACACGAATTTTGTACTCGAGTTTCTTAAGTGCGCAGGATAAGCGGACAGCACTGTATATCTCATCCAAAAAAGTAAATATCCGAGCAAGTAAACTCGTACATGTAAGGTTTTTTTTAACTTACATACCAGTCAAATTAGAACCACATTCCAAGGATACACATCTTATAGTATAAGCTGATCAATGGCCATCCCCTTGGCCTCTTCATGGAACGCCCCTTCAGACTGAGTACGCACACCTGCCAGTAAAACCCAAAAGGGGAGTTAGGCAGTATGTATAAATAGATTGATAAAATAATTTGAGTGGAAACAATCAACATCGTCATGACTACTAGTTTTAAGCCAATGCAAAACCATCTTCGTTCTTTCATTAAGATATATTAAGATGCTTATTTAGTTGCTTAAAAATCTCGCCCTGGCCTGTATCTTAAAAATCTTTATTAGATTCTTAAGAATCTTGATTTAACAAAAATACCTCAGATATCAAATTATCAACAACATGAATCATATGCAGGGTTCAGTGCAAGACTGTAGTAAGTGTATATATATTGTATATACACTTACTACAGTCTTGCACCAAACCCACGAATATTTAATTTATTATTATGCAAAATAAGTGGTTGAAGGCATGAAACAGAAAAATATTGAGTGCGGGCAACCAAACGTAATTACAGCATATTCAAGCTGTGCCATATTTTGGCTGCCCTATTAACCCTTGTCATGCTGAACCTGGAATATTCCTGCTTTGGCAGTAGGTATAGACAAAGATCAGCCTACACCTCTGTGCAGTCTGATCTTAGTTTTAACCACTTGTTTGTCCCCTTTCAAGTCAGAGTTGTTCATGAAATTAATTTAATGAAAGATTACCCCCAAATCCTTGGATATTAGGGCTTTCAGTACTTTGATATAAGTACAATTCTGAAAGAGGATTTTAATTCAGCATTACAAGGGTTAAAGGAAAAGTTTTAAACAAAAATGCAGGTTGAAAGTATTACGGTACAGATGAGTGTTTCAATTGGTCAGTCAAATTTTTTATTGGCACTTGGCAGTAGTGATCTTTTAATTCTGGGATTCACATGACTTCACATGATTTTACTAGATATCACATTTTCAACCTGGCTGTTTTGGAACCAAATATTGAGTAATTGTTGTCTTAGCATTACCAATATGGTTGTGGACAGGAAAAATGACTGGTTTTGGTGTTGTTTGTCATTATGTCATCTTGATATATCATATCTTATCATTCACATCACTTTAGATATTTTCTTGAAACATGAATTACAGAATGTAAGAAACTTGTGGGGGCTGGATCAAACTCAAAAAATTCTATACTCCAATAACTCTTGAAGCTTTTTCATAAAAACTTTTCAGCATGGAGCAACTTGAAGCAAAAACTTAAGCAGGGTTTTCCATCTATGTTCAAACTGGGGGTCATTTTGCCACATTATGACTCCCTTAAAACTAGATAAAGAATGTTTCTTTGACAATTTTAGGGGTCATTTAAAAAAAAGGGGGAGTCAAAATTCAAAGAAACATGGGGGTCATAGAAAACCCAGCCTAAGTGTCATCATTCACATGCTTTGGTTTAGTTCGGCTGTTTCCAGGGCAGAGACATAAAGACTTCACATATTTCCATAATCTTGCAGTCGCCTGCATTATCGTGCTAAGGCCAGTGTATTTATTCCTTTAATCTGATGGATCAAAGAAACAGAAAAAAGGACTTAATTAATGTGGCTATGTATACTATAGGCAGTGAATTACAAAAAAATCCTAAGTGAAACTAGAGGGGTACAACTCACACAAAGAATGCATAAATATCCCAAAGGCCTTTGATAGTGAAGAATGTTCCTGTTCTGATCTGTAATTGGACACAGTGGCAGTTAAGTGATATAAACAGTTCATTTGTTTTTGTCAAATTGAACTTCATTTATTTTTCATTTCAGACCTATATTTTTACTGATCAAGATGATGATTGGCTGCAAAGTCAGATGCCAGGTAATTAAAACCATTTCAAAAAGCATAAATCCTCAGTAACTAATGTGTTTTAGGCTTTTGTTTGTATAATCTCCACAAGATCTATAATTCACAAGGTGTATTGTAAAATTGAAAAATTCTAAATCCAAAAGAATTCATTATACCCCCCACCTACAAGTAGAGGGGGGTATATTGGTTTCACCATGTCTGTCCAACTGTCTGTCCGTCCATCCATCCGTCTGTCCGTCCATCCGTAGACCTTTTCGTTTCCAGACTCTAACTAAATGACCAAAAGAACCAAATGACCTACAATCATGAAACTTTATACAAATGTTCCTTATGACCCAAGGAAGTGCCCTATTTTTCAAAGGTCAAGGTCACAGTCAACCTTAGTTCAATTTTTGTTTCCGGACTCTAACTCAACAACCAAGTGGCCTGCAATCATGAAACTTTATACAAATGATCCTTATGACCCAAGGAAGTGCCCTATTGTTTTTGGGTTACATAGGTCAAAGGTCAAGGTCACAGTAAATTTTTGTTCAATTTTCGTTTCCGGACTCTAACTGGAGAACCAAGTGACCTACAAGCATGAAACTTTATGTTAATGTTGCTTATGATCCAAGGAAGTGCCCTATTGTTTTGGGGTCATATAGGTCAAAGGTCAAGGTCACAGTCAATTTTTGTTCAATTTTCATTTCTGGACCTCTAACTCAAAGACCAAGCGACCTAGAATCATGAAACTTCATGCAAATGTTACATATGACTTCAATATTAGTTTCAAACACATCCTGCACTAATAACACTTGCATTCTGACAAAGCGCTTGTGGGGGGTATTAGTCCGCTCTGCGACAATTCTAGTTTCATTAAAGATTGTAAGGAGTTGCAATCCTGAGTGGTTAATGAGTGACAGAACCAGGATTGTGACAACTAAAAATCTTTGAATTTAGATTTTATATATTTTGAATGACGGTTTACAAAGATAATCTCCTTTCAGTTTCTGGCATGAGATTTGTATTTTTTCTATAAAGAAGAAACAAGATGTCTACTATATTTATTTATATGAGATACTTGTATTGGATTTATAATGCCATTCTCTGAAACTTTTTCAATCTGAATTCAGATTTTGATCAACTTTGGCAGAGTTTTTATCAAGACTTTTGATTTATAATACAATAACTTTTTTAAATAAAGGAGAAACCATAAATTGAAATGATGTTTAGTTTTGCTTAGAATATACCATGCATTACAGTTGAAACAAATTTGAGCCTGTTCGTGACATTTCCTACAATCTGAAATTTTTGTGAGGTACAACATTGAGTAGGATAGAAAGCCACATACTGTAAATATATTATAGTTACCCGATGGTCTACATATACTTTGAAACCTTATCTATCTACAGTGAAGACTCTGGTCAGACCATGGGGGAGCACAGGCTGATCAGAAACTTTGCTTTGTGCACATGTGAAAATGTTGGAAATGTCACGCCCAGGCTCATTTATTTTCTAACTGGTGATACTTGATAGTGTAACTTTAGACTGATCAAAACTAAAAAAAAAGTTGAAGAGAACATATCATTGGAAAATTGAAAAAAAGAGCAAAATATACAAAAAAAAAAAAAAACATTTAAAGAGAAGAAGAATTAAGTAAAAAAGTCTTTATTACAAAATTTATACTGGATTGTCTAGATCTAATTGTAATCTATGATGTAAGGTAATCTTCTCTCTGGAATATATTTCAGTAAACCATGTAGTGAATACCCAGTGTCCACAAGACCATTACAGGTAATTTTACATTTTACTTATTTGCTCAGCTGGTTTTGGAGAAAACTTGAGGTATTTCCAAAGCCTTGGTGTCGTTGTCGCTGTCGTCCTTGTTGCGGTCGTCGTGTGAAAACTTTGACATTTTGTGATATCTCTGGTTGTACTGAAGGCATTCATTTGAAACTTGTCAAACATGTTCACCATCAAAAGAGCATTCATATAATATCAAGGGGGATAACTTAGATAACTTTTGTTAAAATCATACCACTTTTTCGTCATATCTTTTTCACCATCCAGCAATCAACAGCCGAGCGTAGGAACCTGTAGGTGGTGCTCTTGTTTCCCTGGCTGCTTTTGCAAAAACAATGCCATTGATGATATCACTGGCACATGCAAAATTGTTTTAGGCACTCACTTGAAACTTGGTACATGTGTTCACTATCAAAAAAGCAGCATATACTTTCAAAAAATCAACCTGCTGAAAGCACTGAATGCAATCATTTAGAGTGAGTATTTCTTTTTGGAAATGTAATGTTCAAACTATTCTTGAATTAAATGATGAAACAAGTGGTATAGACTAAGATCATACTGCACATATGTGCAGGCAGATCTTTGTCTGTACCTCCTGCAAAAGCAGACATATTCAGGGTTCAGCATGGCAAAGGTAAATATCTTAGACAGTGTTATATGAAAAATGAATGGAGCCATCAATTTATCATCTAAATCTTACATTTTCACCAAAGAATCAAATGTTGTTGTAGTTTTTATCAATTCTATGAAAATGCAATGATTTTCTGGTTTTAGTTTAAATTGAACTTTTAATGCTTCAACAAAGCTTCATTTCTTGGCTAAAAAAAGATAAGAGTGGAGATCTTTGGGATTGATAATATAACTGATACTGTATAACCTATAATGAAGATTGATTCTAATCTATTGCCAACAAGAGCACCACCTACTGGTGTAACACTCAGCTGCAGGTGCTGGATAATGCAAAAATTAAGGTAAAAAAAGGGGCATTACTCTTACAAAAATGCTTCCAGAGTTATTCCCCTTGATACTCTGGATAGCTCTTGTGATGGTGAACACACATGCCAAGTTTCATGAAGATATCTTCAATAACAACAGAGACATGTGGCAAAGTAAAGGTTCGTCAAGCCAATGCCCACACTAACACAAATGATGTCAAGGTGATGACAATACCTTGGTATTTCAACAACAGCTGAAAAAACTATCTACAAGATGCAAAATTTTGTTTGAAGTCATTTTTGTGACAACATAATATTAACATTAGCGATGTATCTCTATTTTCTGACTTAGTCTGCTGGTGCCTACCCGCGTTTGTTAAATTATTACTTACCTTTTAGAAAATCCTTGTGTTGTAAAATGGCAGTGGAGTTTGATACATACATTGTGATGGAGAAGAAGTGGTTTTGTCACGTCGATGACGATACCTATGTCAACATTCCTCGTCTTGTGACGATGTTGTCAGGATATAACCATACAGAGGACTGGTACCTGGGTAAACCCAGCTTACAGCATCCCATGGAAATATCGGACAGACAACACCCAGGGGTAGGTCAATACTTAACCCTTTGCTATTCCATCCCTGCTTTTTACGTGCCTGCGATTTTATGATTGAGAAAACATTGTGAAAAAAGAAGAAATTGCTTCTGACAAGCATTTCTTCTTTTTCCACACTATTTTCTACCCTACTGAATGATCCTTTTTCCAATTTAAATCCACTTTAAATTCTCGTCTGCAAAACCTTTGAATTTGGACAGGTCCAAAATTTTGTTAAACAGGAAGTGTTAACCCTTAAAATTTTGCTTCAAATAAATTGGCAATTTATTGGTTGTTTTAACTGGTTAAGCTAAAGTTCCCCACAATGATTAACCCTTGTCATTCTGAATCCTGAATGTTCCTACTTTGGCAGGAGGTATAGACAAAGATCAGCCTGCACACATGTGCAGTCTGATCTTAGTTCATACCACCTGAATTTCCTTTTTAAACCAGAAAGGTGTACAACAATGCTTTTCCGAAATCAATACTCACTCTCATTTGGTAACTTCCAGTGTTTTTTTCACTTTGATTTTACATTCATTTTGCTTAGATTTTCATTCAGCATGACAAGGGTTAAGTAGAAAGCAGGCAGTGTAGGCTAAGATCAGATTTCACATTTTGTGCTGTTTTTCTCAGAGCATACTGTCTTCCACACACAAAGCCTCTCACAATTGTTATGCTCTGACTGCTTGCTAAGACTCGTTAGGTCGTAAAGAGTCAATTATTTCAAGTTTTAAAACAATTTCATTTCTTAATGTAGCATAAAGTATTACAAATCGCCACCATTCTGGTATATCAAAATTTTGTTGGTTTGAATTTAAGGATGTTTAGATCTGAAAGAACTTCCTTACACTTAAAGTTGTACATTTTTGTAATAGGTAAAACTGTCTTTGAAGGTATTAGTATGTCACTTTTATGTGTTTTAAATATTAGGACCAAATTATTCTGTCATTGAAAAACAAACCATCAGATAACAAAGGAAGTGACCAGCTATTTTTAGCTTGGCTGTTTTCAGAGAAGACTCAAGGTACATGTATTGCTATGTTCTTGAAATCGTTGTTTTTGTTGCCATGCCAAAACTTTAACATTTTGTGATATCATTGAATCTACTGCAGACATTCACTTAAAACTTTGCACACATATTCATCAACATAAGAGCAACATATACTATCAAGGAGGATAACTCTTGATGCATTTTTATACGCCTGAAGGGTCGTATTATGTTATCGTCTGCATCGTCTGTCTGTCTGTTCCCAAATTCGTGTCCGGTCTATTACTTTCAAACTATTAGGCCTATGGTCTTGAAACTTCACAGGTGTATAGATCTTATAGCTAGGGTGTGCAGTGCGCAAGAACCACAACTCTACCATTTGTAATTTTTGAGTTATTGCCCTTTGTTTGATTCAGTTAGCAAATTCGTGTCCAGTCCATAACTTTGAAACTATAAGGCCTATGGTCATGAAACTTCACAGGTGTATAGATCTCATAGCTAGGGTGTGCAGAGTGCAAGAACCACAACTTCACCATTGGTAATTTTTGAGTTATTGCCCTTTGTTTGATTCAGTTAGCAAATTTGTGTCCGGTCCATAACTTTGAAACTATAAGGCCTATAGTCTTGAAACTGTTTGCTAGAAAATATATCCTAAGGATCAATAAAAAGTTCAAAACATCACCCATTTATTTCTGAGCTTCGGGTGTATAATGCCACGCCCAGCGTTGCGCTTGTTTGCAAATCATGCCCCCTTTTCAACTTATAATTTTATCCACCATCTGCACTCAATAGCCGAGCAAAGGCAGCTGTAGGTGGTGCTCTTCCTAGACAGCATAAATTAACCTTACTGACTGATCTGGTAACTTTATGTTGTCCTTATCTAAAAGATCAAGCTGTGGATTGTTTGTTTTTGTTTGATGGATTACAATTTATTTTCAAGGTTAGGGGTGTGTTAGATGTTCAGAAAATTAAAGTTGTTCCATAGATTTAGGGTTTGACTTATTCACCACATTGCATCTTCAAGTGCCAAGGGATCTAACTGCTCTTTGTTCCTTAATCCTTGTCATGCTGAACCCGGAATATTCCTGCTTTTGCAGAAGGTAAAGGCAAAGATCAGACTGCACAGATGTGCAGTCTGATCTAAGTCTATACCAACTGTTTTCAAGCAAAAGTTTAAAATTTATATTTTCAAACGGAATACTTACTCATAGTTTAGGCTTTCAGAGCTTTCTGTACTTTGATTTAAATGCAATTTTGCCATGTTTATATTCAGCATGACTAGGGTTAAAAATGTAAGGAACAAATTGATGTTAGAAACCTTGGCTTGAGAAGATGATCACATCAAGACATTGTGTCATGTACAAATTCTATTAATAGAAATTAATTTTTGGGAAATTTTAAATTGCGTGCCAACCTGTAATTTTCTAAAGAGCTTATTCACATGAACAATAATTCAATACGTGTTCAGCCATCTTCAATCTGTTTTGCACTTGGTCAATACTTTTTGCCAATAACATTGATTTTGCAATATTATTAACAATCTTTTGCCGGTTATAGGGGCTTGTGTTTGACCTGCTAAATAGGGTTTTGACCCCCTAAAATCTGAAACTATCTTAATTTGGGCCTTGGAAATTTCTCCCAAGGGGATCTTTTGACCCCCATAAAGAAAAAAATGAGATAATTAACTTCATTTTATCCATCAAATTTTCAATAATGTATCTTATATACATGTTGTACTATCTAAAAATTTGCATGTAATTGCATAATTCAAATTTTTACATGAAGAGGTAAATAGTTTCTTAAACCTGCAAAATTGTACTGACAATTAACTATATCTTTGGTTTTACCCCTTTAAATTAAGATTTGATTCCAAGATTCCCATGGTTAAGGAGTCAATGACTCCTCAGCTTCAAACTTAAGCATTAGACTTTAGGTGTCTTTGTTAGGATTAAGATTTTTAAGAATCTTCAGATTTCCAATATGAATATCTGGTACAACTCAGTTGAAATTCTAGAATGTGGCATGGTATATCCCGATTTAAAATCTGAAACATTCTTAAAAATCTTAATTGTTACGATGCACCTCTGGCTGTTAGACCCCGCCGAAGGTGGTGGTATATTGGTATCATCTTCTCCATCTGTCCGTCCCAAAGTCAGAAAGTATATACATCGAAATCTTGTGAACGGATCTTCTCCATCATTTAAGGACCAATTAGGATGAAATTTTCACAAAATGTTTATAGTCACTTTACCCCATGCATATTTCAATATGATTTTTGAAGAAGATATGGATGCTCGACTTAGAAAATTACAAAGAAATTTCAGTTTTACTGACTCTTTTTCTATTCCCTATGAGAAATTGTGCTAATTTTTGGTGTATTAGTCCACATCAATAAGTTACAGAACAAGTTCAAGTTTGGTTCCAGTTTGTTGAACAATTTCAGATGTATACAGTAATTTGCTGATCAATGGGATGTGAGTGATAGTAATGAACATTTACAAGTGTGTAACAATTGTAGCGGGCGCATATTAAGTTGAACCTGACCTTTATGCAGAATAAATAATTAGGCACATGAATAAATTCCGAAGATACTTCGGCACGTGACGATCAAGCATGGACATTCCGTTATACTGCACAAATTACAGGTATGCGTGGAGTTAGTAGTTTACCTATATACGGGGCGGGCCTAGTCATGTAGCAGACGATTCGATTTCAAAAACAATTATTGCGACTGAGAGAGGGGATTTCATTTCCATTCAAAACACATAAATTTTTAAAATAGAAACTCAATTTACGTATTGTTTCACTAGTTCATGAGTGTGACCAAATATTGCCGTTACAGTGAACAGCATGTGCGATAAAGGGTTAACACGTGTACTCCAACTTTACGTTTGAATTCCGCAGGTAAGTCGTGTTTTGCCGAGGAGAAACAACCGGTATTTAATTTATTTAAATCACAAAGGCCAGGTTTAGGTCAATATGCTTCCACTATAGCTAACATTCCTCACTTTAGTTTCAAGATACATCATACATACCAATGCAGGTGATTAAAATTATAACTCTTACAACTCTACAACTACCAATTGTAGAAATCAATTTTGTGGTGGCGTATATTGTGACAAGGGCACTCTGTGTGAGAGATTTGTTTAATTGGCACTCTTGCGATAGAGATTTGTATAATTTTTTGTTAAATGTACCAGTATTGGACCCGTATAGGATATTTTAGAATGCACTCAAACTATGATTGTTAACATTTGAGTCACGTATTTTGTGTACATTTTCATGCTGCTAACAGGCTTAATTTGCAAGCTTGATGGATTGTTGAGGAATGGTAATGATATTTATTGTACACATTGTGTATGTGTTTGTGTATTGGTGTATGTGCTGTCTTTATGTGTATATTTTGTGTGTTAAACTTACATAAGAAGAATTAGAAAAGGTAAAATAAAGTAGGTGCATCCAGGCATTTTACTTCTTTACTGTCTATGAAAACGCCAACCCTCGAAATTCAGGCATTCACCTATTCTCGTATTCTGGTAAAAAATATCCATACAACAAGAGTTAAATGATATTTGCTCCAATACAAAATATGAACCTCATTGATATTTAAGTAACTGCTATTTAAGTTTCAATTACTGATAATCTAGGCATGTAGGAAGCAAATTCAGGGGATGGGTGGGTTAGATGAAGACTTGTTCCATTGGGATTCTTCTTTCATTACAAGACAAAATCAGAATTTGATTTCTACACCGGTAAAAATGACTGAGTAGAAAAGGGGTTTCTTCTTTTATACTTTTACTAAGAAAAATGCATATGCAAAAGAAAAATTAATTCACAATCAGCCCAATCTGGTAATCATCATGCATATCAGTTATAAGATGATGCATTACAGGCAACAAACTTTAAGCATTCATGACATACTTAATATCGAAGTGTCAATTGTTGAATCTTCTAGAAAAATGACTTAAATGACAATAGACAGTTTTCAAGAACTGAAGTCACTGACTTATATAAATTCACAGGCCAGAAGGACCTGCATCATAGAATGAAGTGCCTGTCCTCCCTAAATGTTACAAACAATTTATCCTATTACAAACAATTTATCCTATTACATCAATGATTATTAGAATAAAACACTCAAGCATAATCAAGTTTGTTTTGCTCATATAGAATTCAGGATACCGAAATTCTGCAAGCAAAATCTAATGCAACAAAAGTACCAGTTATACATTAGTTTTAAAAACAATTTCAGTAAATAGGCTGGTAAAGCAATTTCAATTCACTGCATTTCACATACATAAACCAAGACAGAGCAGTAATTCTAATCAGTCAAAAAGGTCTAGAAATTGTTTTGCCATTCTGAATGCTTTGTGGTTTATTGAATTTGTCTGATAAGTTATTATTTTAGTTTTGCGTTTCAACATGTTTAATAACTATAAATTGGCTTTCTATACTGTAGTTAATCTTGAACATTGATTATGCAGTTGTTTGATTAGAAATATAGTGCATTGATCATTTAATGTGTTTTAATCATAGTGTTTATCTTTCTACAAAAAAATGAAGTCTGAATGTGTGTGTATCAAACTACTTTTATGTTACTTTTACAGTAATTTCATATTTATTGCTGTTTGATCTTAGCCATTTAGTTTTTAAGGAAAAATGAAATAAAAATCTGTCCTAAAAAGTAAGAATCTATTTGATAAATGTACATTTTAACATGATGGTGTAAAATGCTTATATGAAATAAGAAGAATTACATAGAACTTTACTGGTAATGGAATTAATTTGTCATGTGTTTTACCGTAAATGTAGATAGCTCCACCCATTTATGACATATGTCATCTTTTGCAGGAAAGTTGATGCATTTGAAGTACTATCTAAATTACATGCTTCATTTCTAAGAAATTCTCCAAATGTTACTCATTTATTTTTTTTTACATCCAGAAAAATGTAATTTTACTACTCAACAGAAACATCTACAGAAGGGTTTAAAACTAATATCAGAATTGTGATCATGTCCACCCTCAAATTTTTCCTTTTGCATATAACTCCTCCTCTCTCAGACTTTATTCATGGACACATCAACTCAAAAATGAAATTATATCATAAGTAAATGCCTTACAACTGCACTTTATTTAACCAGTAAATTTGATTTTTGAACAGAATGTTTTGAACAATATTCATATATTGAGGGATCAATGCAACATTATTGTAAGTGCCTATAAATATACAGGCACTTACAATAGTTTTGTCCTAACCCTTGAGGCTTCAATTTGGCATGTAGGTACATCTCGTATATCACATAGGACCTAAT
This sequence comes from Fragum whitleyi, assembly GCA_948146395.1. Lineage (NCBI taxonomy): Eukaryota > Metazoa > Mollusca > Bivalvia > Cardiida > Cardiidae > Fragum > Fragum whitleyi. Next base: position 66,523,338 of record OX411545.1, read on the forward strand.
TGTAGTACATTCTTAAAAAGTCTGTCCTTCTGCATGCAAAACTTGAAAAAAAAAGAAGTAACTTCAATCATATTCAACAAACAATGCTCTCAATTCTCTTGTATTTAAATGGATCCCAAGGTCAAGGTCATCCAAGCCAGGTTTATATGTTAAGGTCTAAATTCTGACAAAAAATTATTGTTTCGGGGATGTTAGTATTTCACAAGTTTCTAGTGTTTTTCTTTTATTCTCCTATTCAAATGTAAGATTTAATTTGATTCTAAGTCATTTCATGCGATTTTTTTATACATGCTTATTGGATACATTAATTGAATCATACCGGTAAGTTAAATGTTGGATGGTAAAGATTCTGTTGATCTACTTAAATGTTAAGAAAGTGAATAAGGGTATATAATACTAGATATTGTACAACTTTGCATAGATTTGAATATTACAAATAGATTTTACTAACCAAACTTTGTTTAGTGCATGTCTGATGGCGAGATTAAACTCAAAATTATTGTAAATGCCTATATATTTACGGACATTTACAATATTTTTGAATTGACAATGTTAATAAGTACATGTTATTAGTTTTCATCAACCTCTGGATAGATTTAGTTCCAGTCCAATAAGGTCATACCTGTTTTCATGGTAGCAGCCGTCATAGTGCAGTGGTAGCAGGTTGGACTCTCATTCAAAAGGTCCCTACGACAGCACTCATCCTTTCCAGCTGTCTTTCACCACTGAGTTGATAATGGTAGACCTATGTGGGATGGCAGCTGGAGGCTAGGAAAGGATGTAAGAGTAATACTGTGGTGAGAAAAACCAGGAAACCATTACAAGGTATCCAGTCATTGCAATATAACTAAAAGAATATTGAAAGCAGTGTTAAACCAGGTACAAACAAAAAACCCTGTTTGCATGGTATGGATACTCTCTTCTCACTGTAACAAGTATTTGTATGTGCTTCTAATATTTCAAGCCGCATACATAGCGCAGTTGGTAGCACGTCAGACTGACATCTTGAGGTCCCGGGTTCAATCCCCGACGGCGGCACTCATTCTTTCCGACTATTTGTCTCTCACCAATGAGTTGATAATCGTAGACCTATGTGAGATAGCAGCTGGAGGCTAGGGAAGGATGTGATGTTGGAACTGGCAAGAAAAATACCAGAAATCCATTGTTTGGTGCTCCAGCCTCTGTGCTTTAACTGAAAAATGTTGAAAGCGGTGTAAAACTCCATTTAAACAAACAATCTAATATTTCAGCAAAAGCACGCCTTTTGGTTTGCTACTGGTGGTGCTGGGTTCTGTATCAGCCGAGCCCTGGCCTTGAAGATGGTGCCTCATGCCGGGTGAGTTATCTATTTCTTCATGATAAAAATGAGACACAATTTGTTATTATTCTCATGAAAGCTCATTTGCTTTGTCATTTGGCATGGAAATTTCAAAGAACTGCAAGGCCCTAATCACCATTACGCACATTATGCAAGTGTGTTAATACAAATTAATTCTCTTTAATAAAATGAGCCAGTGTGTGATATTTAAACAATTTCGAATGTGCAACAAGCAAAGACTCTGGCCAGCCTGTGCATCTGCACAGTCTGTCCAGGATCTTCACTTCTCCTTTTGCAGATAAATAAGGCCTCAGCATAACATTGAGACAATGTTTTAAATACACGATATTGTCGTCTAGGCAGCTCAAAGTTTTGCACTTAACGCTCATGTCAAGTTGTTAGAAATGTCACCTACAGGCTCAAATATCATTGATGATTGATCAAAACATTGTAACTTCAGCTTATTAAAGCTGTAGGGTCACATAGGCCAAAGGGCAAGGTCAAAGTCAGTCTTTGTTCAAGTTTTGTTTTCAGACTTTATCCCGACAACCAAGTGATTAAAAATCATGAAACTCCAGGCATATGTTGCTTATGACCCAAGGAAGTGCCCTTGTTTTTGGGTCACATAGGTCAAAGGTCACAGTCAATTTCTGTTCAATTTCGTTGATATGACCTCAATATTTGTTACACACATATCCTGCAGTAATAGCACTTACATTTTGACCAAGTACTGGTGGGGGGGGGGGTATAAGTCCGCCTTGCAACAGTTCTAGTTTTCATTAGTCTGGTAGGCAAACTATCAAGTGATGATCTACTTAGACATATCAATTATTCACAGAAAGCATTATTATATTACATATTTGTCTATATTTCAGAGGGGGCCGTATAATGCGTGTTGGAGATCTCATTAGATTACCAGATGATTGTACAATAGGCTATATTATAAGTAAGTACATGTTGTATCACCTATATCATAAGTGATAGCATCTTATAAGCTATATTATAAGAAAGTAGTATCCCCTCATATGCTATAATTTAAGTAACGTCAATCGTAAATGGATGATATTTTGAAACATCCAAAATAGATAGTGATTTCTTGTGCATGGATGAAGAAAAGCATATTCAGTAAAACTTGCATTTAGCGATCACTTAGGGGACCAACAAAAAGTGGCCGTTTAAGAAAATGATCGCTCAATTCACAGTATATCTAATCATGAATAACAACAATAATTTTGATTGCCTATTTATGTAACTGCCGATTTCTCAATAATCCTATGCTGTTAAACCAAATAGAATCTTTTTCTGCTTTTCTCGCCATGGTTTTCCTGTATTAACTCATGTCATGTTGAATCCAGAGTATTCTTGTTTTAAGAGGAGGTACTGACAAATATCAGCCAGAGCATATGAGCAGTCTGATCTCAATCTACACTATCCTTTTTAAGTCTTTCTTTAGTAGGTATGGTTTAAAGAACTGAATTTCAAAACCAAACATTGTGCCTCAAGCCTATTGATTTTCATTCTATTTGAATGAAAAAATATTTTCAAATTATCAAAAGCTAATCCTACTTATGATTTTCAGGGCATATTTCTGCTGTACACAAAGCATTTGCAAACAGTATAGACTGATATACATTCTGATCTAAACCTACATTACCTGCTTTCTACTGAACTATTGTGAGAAAAAAGTGATAAAGACTAGTAAAAGTGCCCCTTGAATTGTTTGAAACAAAGTTTTAATGTGGCAGGATATAATGGTTAAATTTTTACAGATAGAAAAGAGAAGAAAAGGATTATGAAATTGGTTTATACCTATTTATTTTAAATAGATTTGAAAACAAGTTACAAAGGTACAGATAAGAGGGGGTAAAGCAATTCTAGAATCTTTATTTCTCAATTAAACCCTATGTTATGGGTACACATTTGAATGGTATTGACGAGACGATTCAAATGAGTACCAACAACATAAGGTTTGAACTATTATAATTTGATAATTTGACCTAAAATCCAAAATATCCCTTCTATCTGTAGCTCTGAAGTTTTTACAACTTAGATCAATTCCTCTTGATATAAAATGTTTTATGTATAATTTCAGATTCTATTTTACGTAAAGAATTAACTGTGATAAAAGAGTTTCATTCCCATTTGGAACCATTGTGGAAAATCTCACCACAGAATATTAAAAATCAGGTTTGTATACATATAATACGTATTTAGTGTTATGTATGAACAAAAAATCTAACTAGGTTTGGGGAATTGATAATTGTCGAGGCTCTGTAGAGGCATTTATCAAATCCAACAACTGAGTTAGATATTTTTTCATACAACAATATATTTATCTTATAACCTCTATTTGCCTTGTTTTCGTCGATAATTCTAACAGAAATGCAATTTTCTAAAAATAATCGCATAATGTCAATTAGGATTATTGTTACGATTGTCTGAAAATATATTTTGGTTTAAATTATCTAATGAGGCTAAGCACAAAGTGTACAATATGGTGGTATTCAGCCATCTTTGTTCACCAATAACTCAAAAATCTCCCTCACACAAACTTGCAACCAGATTTCAAAAACTTTACGAAAATGATCCAAAGGTCTAGCTTTTCTAAACAAACATGTCACAAAAATGAAATTCATGAGGAATTCTGGTTGCCATGGCAACAAAGTTGGAAAAAAGACTTGAAAAAAAGTGGACATAATAAGCCTAGTTTTTATGCTTTAACAGGACAGGTTCATCTTGAAATTTAAATATATTATCAAGATGCATCAATTACTGAAAATATCCTTAGGTGACCACTATCAGAATGCAAAAAAAAATATGACTACAGGAAAAACATGCCTTTAATGGGTGGAGGGCAATTTCCTTTATGTTACATAGTGAAAACTAAACTAGATAATTATACCCCCCACCTACGAAGTAGAGGGGGGTATATTGGTTTCACCATGTCTGTCTGTCTGTCCATCCGTCCGTCCGTCCGTAGACCTTTTCGTTTCCGGACTCTAACTCAAGAACCAAATGACCTACAGTCATGAAACTTTATACAAATGTTCCTTATGACCCAAGGAAGTGCCCTATTGTTTTGGGGTCATATAGGTCAAAGGTCAAGGTCACAGTCAGCCTTTGATCAATTTTTTTTTCTGGACTCTAACTCAAGAACCAAGTGGCCTTCAATCATGAAACTTTATACAAATTTTCCTTATGACCCAAGGAAGTGCCCTATTGTTTTTGGGTTACATAGGTCAAAGGTCAAGGTCACAGTAATTTTTTGTTCAAATTTCATTTCCGGACTCTAACTCGAGAACCAAGTGACCTACAAGCATGAAACTTTATGCAAATGTTGCTTATGATCCAAGGAAGTGCCCTATTGATTTTGGGTCATATGGGTCAAAGGTCAAGGTCACAGTCAATTTTTGTTCAATTTTCATTTCTGGACTCTTAATTCAAAAACCAAGCGACCTAGAATCATGAAACTTCATGCAAATGCTACATATGACCTCAATATTAGTTACAAACACATCCTGCACTAATAGCACTTGCATTTTGACAAAGCGCTTGTGGGGGGTATTAGTCCGCTCTGCAACAGTTCTAGTTTTCTCAGAAAGTAATCAAGGAATTTCAACTAAACTACACAGAGATTTTCCTTAGATGACCCTCAATCAGAATGCAAAAAAATTGTGATCAGAGGAAAGACACAGCTTTAATAGGCAGGGTTTTAAGGGATAAAGTTTTTGCAAGTCTTAGACTATCAAATAAGTAGCCACTACCCTCAAAACCATCTGATAGGAGTCTTCAAGACAGTCAGGGGATCAGCTTCTGAAAAGAATTGAAGACTGTTTTAAACAGTTGGGCCTTAAATAGTCAATATATATATGTATATCAAATACATTGTACTTTTTTTACCTTTTAAAGTTTAACCTGAGAATGACTTTTAATACATATATATAAAAACCAAGTCTAGTTCTTTAAAGAAAAAGCCTATGTCTTAAGCTGGGACTCTCAAACTTAAAGAAAGGACCCCTACGATCCCAATTAATGAGTCCTTTGGACCCTATTTTGTTGATGTCAGCTTAGAACTCTGATGGATAAAGGTAATTTCTTAGCATATGTATGATACATAATCAAAAAAATTACGTAAAAAAATATATGCATTTGATTTTGGATGAATGTGGAATAATGTTGACCTGTAAAAAATGTTGATTACTTGGTATTTGATATGAAGCAATTTTAATGCTTCAAGACCAAACAAGAACTTTTTTTCAATATCAAATACATCACTTTTAGGTTTAAGGGAAGAATTTATAGATCCTGATTTTTTGGCTCGGCTGTTTTCAGAGAAAACCAGAGGTATTGCTATAGCCTTGGTGTCGTCATTGTGGTTGTCGTCATGCAAAACTTTGACATTTTGTGATATCGCTGGTTCTACTGAAGGCATTCACCTGAAACTTTGCATTCATGTTTACCATCAAAAGAGCTACCTATACTATCAAGGGGGATAACTCTAGATGCATTTTGTGCATATTATGCCCCTTTCTTCGACTCATATTTTTTACACCATCCAGAACTCAACAGCTAAGCTTAGGCAACCATATTCGATGCTCTTGTTTTACAGGATTATTTCTGGTATGTGAGTTGTCATTCTTTGATAAAAAGAAAGGGAGACACAATACTGAAATTCTCCTCTAATCATATCAGTAATTAGATTTAGGCCTGAGGAGTAGATCAGGAGCTCAAGCCACTAGCTAGATTACTTTCAAAACTTGTAAGCCACAAAGTCTTCAGTTTATTGTTGCTTATATGCTTTTTCGTTATCAAATTGTAGGAAATATTCTGTAAAGATTAATAACTATTGTTTGTTTTGCATATTATTCAACTGTAAAAAAAACTTAATACTTGTTTTTTCTTACAGATAACCCTTAGTTATAAACTGAATTATGGGAAGATCAATCCAGGATATTTAAATGATGGAAACCAAAATTTGGTGAAGATTCCAGCATATTCAAATAGGGAAGACCCAACAAGGTATGGTACTGATTTAATTGTTGGAGAAAAGTTTACATTTATTTCATGGTGTTTAGTCTAACAGTGATTGTAGACCAATGTGAGATAGCAGCTGGAGGCTAGGAAAGGATGTGATGGTAGTACTAGTAAGAGAAATACCAGGAATCCGTTATTAGGTGCTCCAACCGTCCCAAATATAACTGAAAAATTGTTGAAAGTGGCGTAAAACTCCATTCAATCATTCATTCATTAGTTTTACAGTAAAGACTTGTGTCCCGAGGTTGAGGGGATGATAGTCTGAACTGTTCCCCTTTGCCATAGGTAAAGAGCAAAAGCTCATCATGTTATCCCCGACACCGAGGGCAATAGTTTTTTAGCTCACCTGAGCACGAAGTGCTCAAGGTGAGCTATTGGGATCGTAGAATGTCCGTCGTCAGTCGTGCGTCGTCCGTCGTGCGTCGTCCACAATTTCTTTAAACATCTTCTCCTCCTAAACCAGAGGGCCAATCTTGATGAAACTTGGCAGGGATGTTCCTTGGGTCAAGCTCTACCAAAGTTGTTCAAATAAATGAAATCCACCCTTAACTTTCCCTTTACCCTTAACAAAAAAGGGTGAAAATATGAAAATCTTTAAAAATCTTCTTCTCTGAAACCAGAAGGCAGACAGCTTTCATATTTGGTATGTAGCATCATCTAGTGGACCTCTACCAAGTTTGTTCATATCAAGACTCTTGGGTCATATTTGGGCTTAGCCCGGGCCCAACCCTTTTTACATAGAATCAAAGAGTGAAAATCTTTAAAAATCTTCTTCTGTGTAACCAGATGGCAGACAGCTTAAATATTTGGTGTGTAGCATCACCTAGTGGGCCTCTACCAAGTTTGTTCATAACAAGACCCTTGGGTCATATTTGTGCTTTGCATGGGTGCATCCCTTTATTTCTTATGAGCACGAAGGGTAAAAAATTGAAAATCTTCAAAAATCTTCTTCTCTGAAACCAGAAGGCAGACAGCTTTCATATTTGGTATGTAGCATCATCTAGTGGACCTCTACCAAGTTTGTTCATATCAAGACCCTAGGATCATGTTTGGGCTTTGCCCGGGCCCAACCCTTTTTACATAGAATCAAAGAGCGAAAATCTTTAAAAATCTTCTTCTCTGTAACCAGATGGCAGACAGCTTTAATATTTGGTGTGTAGCATCACCTAGTGGGCCTCTACCAAGTTTGTTCATATCAAGACCCTTGGGTCATATTTGTGCTTTGCATGGGTGCATCCCTTTATCTCTTATGAGCACGAAGGGTAAAAAAATGAAAATCGTCAAAAATCTTCTTCTCTGTAAACAGAGGGCAGACAGCTTTCATATTTGGTATGTAGCATCATCTAGTTGACCTCTACCAAGTTTGTTTATATCAATACCCTAGGATCATATTTGGGCTTCATCCGGGCGCAACCCTTTTTACATAGAATCAAAGAGCAAAAAGGCATATCTGTCTTGCTCTTCGCTGAAAACGTTCCATGGTATTGATCTTAGGCAATTATCTTCTTTTTGAAATCTGCCTATCTAATTAATGTGATGTCCCAGGGGTCATAGAGACTCAGGTGAGCGATCTAGGACCATCTTGGTCCTCTTGTTATGAAATATCCATAAAATAATTAATTTATTATCAAATTATTATTGTGTAAATATGTTTTAAAAGCAGACATACAGAGATGAAATGTTGATTTATGGTTAAATTTCTGAGAGCGCCTCACTCTGCACATATATTACAAATGTAACAAAATGACATAATTTTTGCAAGCAGGTAACAGTTTGGTGCTTATTGCACATAAATGAAACAGTTCATACTGTTGACTGGTCACGTGATGGATATTGTAATAAACTATGAAACAGTTCTAAGTGGTTGATATACATTTATATAGGCGATCAGGTAACAATCTTTATCATTATTTCTAAATTTGTAGGGTTTTGATATTATGTTGAAATTAATTTATTTGTTTCATCCACTGTCACCTTAACCAAATTATCAAAGATTGTATGACAGATAGCTGACAGAGGATGTTGTCTAGTCGAGTTAAAATCAATGATAATCTGTGTTGATATTTGCAGGTTTTGGGCTTTCCCTTCTGACCTAAACCCAATGACTGAAGATTGTTTGACAAACAGCTGACAAATGCTGTGTTTACGTTGCGGTATTATGGGAACATCAGCATTATTACCTCTCATTGATGCTGTACATAGAGGATATTGAATGAGTGGTCATGGAATACAGAATTTATTAAACGAGTCATCTATAAACATATAAAAACTAGGCTGTGCCATGTTTTTATCTGTTAAAGATGACCAGTTTAATAAATTCTGTATTTTATGAGCACAACTTTTATATTCTATATTTAATATGACCCGAAATTTTGCTATAAAAGTCAAAATTCTTGAAATTCGACATTTCAATTTTCTATGAAAGTTTTAATGCTGTTTAAAACTGACACCACAATATATACATCATGACATTATTTTCGCAGTTACAAAATAGCATTGCTATTTGCTCTGAGCTCATTTGCGTTTTTCTTCTACTAGTGTAATAACACCAATGTAATATAAAAAATATTCAACTGGGTTATTTCACTCTCGCAACGTAGGTCATATTATAAAAAAGTCTTTTGTTAAATTCTGTAACCAATTACCATCTTCTGTTTCTTTTTGCAGGTTTTGGGCTATCCATTGTCACCTTAACCCAATGACCAAAGATTGTTTGACAGACAGCTGACAGAGGCTGCGGTTTAGTAGCGGTATTGTGGGAACATCAGCATTATTACTTCTTATTGGTGCCATATTGTATTCAGTGTTTTGTGTAATATTGAATTGCAAAAAATATTTTTGTAATGTAGCTAGAAAGGTTTTGAACAAGATGTTTTAGATTATCTACTATATTTAAAAAAGAAATATGTCAAACTAGTTTCTAACCCTGCATTCGGGTTTACATAAATTTTTGCCAACGTTCATTCAGAAATGGTTTCCGTTTTGAACAAAGAACTGGTGCAAAAATATACTGAACGCAAAAAGTTTAGTCGCACTTTACATGAAGTCATAAAGAAGTCAACCAATATAACTAAACGAAAGTTTCAATTCGAAATATATTTGCCATCCAATTGGCTTTCTTTTTGTCATAATTTTTTAATTTAACTAGCAGTCATACGTCTGAAGTGATGTTAATGTGGATTTTACGTACTTGGTCGATAGCTGGGTGCAACAAAGTGACTTAATTTTCTTTTTTTGTCTTATTGGGTTTCTCTTATTCCGAGTAAACACTAAACACTTTAATGTATCGCATCCTTCGAAAAAGAATGAAGTTTTGACATGACGTAAATTAAATGGAAACCACAGGGCCATAACGAATATAGTGTGCATATCTGGGAGATGATGAAATTGACTTTAGCTTTTGCGACTATTGATTTTATTGTCATATGATTCATTGCAAAAACATATTGACATGGTATGACCTACTTTAAATTTTACAGATTTTTTTCAAACGACAATAAGATGGTAGCCGAACGTCATGACGTTACGTTAAAAATGGCATGCTTTCATTATCCCAAATGGTTGCAATCAGTAAAAACATCACTGAGGATTATTTATGTCTTAATTTTTATTAATAGAAACCTATTGAAAAAAACTTAGCAGTAAACAAGTTAAATTAAAGCCCCCGTACCGTCAATAGAACGTTAGTGATCGCTTAACTAAAAAAACCGCAATAATTCAATTTCTTGGGATGAAAAGAAACAGAAGAAACTTTTTTTCCTTCCTGATTAACAATACTCTGAAAAAATATCTCAGATAAAAATATTGTTTCATTTTTGTGAGTTGGGTGTAAAGATGATGCTGTAGAGTCATCAGAAAGATCCCATACCCTTACCAACTTCTTTTTTATTGCGACAAGATATCCCAGAATAGTGTTTATTGCAAGAAACATTTTTTGTGATACCGACTGGAAGCAATGTCCCTTGATTAAACGGTGTGACTTTTCCATTTTACCGTTCTGTTCAAAATCATGTCGTTACGGTTGACCAGATTCGTCTAACATATCAAAATTATTGGATTCTGGAAAGAAATTGGACAGAATTATAAGTAATGTGATTATTTTTGTGAAAGATGAATTACATCTTGAAATATATCCCTTCGAAGAGAAAACGACTAAACTTTTTGCGCTCAGTATAATTAGAATGGTCTAATAGAAAGAAATTCCAGACAAAAATTTAAAATGGATAAGAATTAACCATTTTCCTGCTCATTCAAACAAACATGTCCATTTTTGGGCCATTTCAAACGGTCTGGTTCAAGTTATTCCCACAATATTTAAGAAGTAGTATTTGCTAATATCAGACTGCACATCTGTGCAGACTGATAGTATTGTAAACTGCCTGCCAAAGCTTCATTTCTCCATATATATACTCAAGTTTTCTACGGCTGTTTTTCTTTTGCCTGTCACAATATAGGGCTCGCTGTTTCTTGATAGATAAAAAAATCTAAAGTGATTATTTGGAGACTCGAATATTTTTCTGTGCATTTCTGTGGACGCTTAGAGGAGATTTCATTTGTCAATGGTCCCAATTTCTTTTGTTTATGAAGAAATATAATGCCTTTGTCTACACTATGACAATAAATATGTCTTGTACTTGTATTTGGGATTACCCAAAATTTGATGGCTTTCATTCATGGATTCTAATAAAACAAGTTATATAACCCTGCCCCAAATTAGAGAACAATTGATGAAAGCAAAGTTGTACTTTGGCTACATGCTTGTATTGTACCAAAATTGCAGTAGACTTATTGTATTTTTGTCAGTACTGAGTAGAACAGCCCTGCGTTGAGGATGAAAAAATGTTGCAAACTTTTTGCAAAATATACCCTGCTTTGCACGTAAGTATGCATTCTGGGGTATAATTTGCTAACAGTTGTATCATTTTGTCATCCTGAACACAGGGCTAATTGCCAAAGAAGGTAACAAATACATACATAGCTTTAAGATGCTAAAAAAAGACTGTGATATAGTATACATCAGGGCACAAATAGCTTTAACTCGCAAGATATTATGTAATATAATTGTTTCTTGAATAGTTTTAATGGTTGTAGTAGTTATATGTAGAACATTTCTTAACTTTGAAAGTCAACCTTTTACCACTTTGTCATTGTGATTAATGAATGATAATGTCATTGAATAAACTCTTTGTAAATCGATGCCTTTGTGTGAAACAGTTGTAACTGCCTATATGTTTATAGGCAGTTACAATTGTTTCCCGCTGAGCCATCAATATGCACAGTTCTGGAGGAGGGGATCTGGGGTTAGTTTAGAAATCTGGAAATAAAAGTTTCACTTGGTCAGTATGCAAGTTAAATGTATAATTACAGTTTTATTCAAGCTGTAATTATGATATTTTGCTCCCCTAATGATAAAAAACAAAGCTGTTGTTACATTGTTTTACTTTTCCACTGATGACAATTAAAAAAACAAGTTATTTTTGGGGCAAGTAAAAAGCTGTAGATTTAATATTACAGCCTTAAAGCATTGTTATTTTGATTTTTCAAGACATATCTGTTGACATGCAGGTTATTTTGATAATCAAATTTGTATGGAAATATAAATCTTATTTTCACAACCAACAACCATCTTGCAGTTCTTATTTATTTTTTGAATCATTATCATTTTTGAACAGCATGATAGATTAAGGCTTTGTATAAAGTTGGGAACAATATTTGAAAATGAAAAACCTTCATGTAAAAATTCAATAAATCTTTAGAGAAAAGGATAAATTGAATTTGACAAAATAGTTTCTCCATTTTGACATTTTTAGAGTAGATGTGGTTCTAAGCCATCACCTATCTTAGCTGTTGTTAGTTACTTCTCTGTTTGAAGTTTGAGTCTTGCATAATGTTTACACCCCATTAAATTTTATGTAAAAAAAACAAAAACACTGCCCTGCATTCAGGATATCGAAACAAAGTAAACAGTTTGCTCATAATACTCCAATTTGTGTGCATGTGCTAAGGGGGGTATAATTTGCAAACAGTTTGCATAATTTTGTCATCCTGAGTGCAGGGCAACTTAAGTGGTAAAGGGTTGACAACATAAGGGCATTGTAACATTTTTTGACACTTCAATATGGTTGTGTAGGAACAAAATAAATTGTATGTCTAAGATTCTTTAGAACACTAGATTTAAATGGTTATATTTTGTACATGTTTGTTCTGAAATATCTTATATGTATGAGATGGTTTCAGTAGAAATCAATTAATACAGATCATTGAATCCTTTGACTTCATATGTATTTATACATTATTAAGCTTTAGATCAAAAGGTTGTTGTAAGGTAGAGATCTAGCGGTTGTTGCAGACCTTGGCAATATAAGCTACATATAACTTTGTTTTGTTTGTATGTGTATCTGTTTTAGTATTGAAGATAAGTTTGCATATGTGACCCATGTGAAAAGGGACCATCTGGGTAGTGAGTAAGTTGTTGACCCTAGTCAGACTGTGCAAACTGCACAGACTGACTTGGGTCGACTCTTTTTGCACTTGGACCATTTCTGAATGTAGTAGGAACGTTCAACCTTCCAGTCTACACTGGAGCTGATCTCCTTTTCAAATATTTATTTAACAGAGTTCTCAGATGGTCCTTTTTGGCGTGAGGAGTCACATATATGCTACAGTGGTAGGTCCAAAGAGGGTTCAGGGTCTTCAAATGAACTGTGGTCTGTGGCCTAGTTGTTTCATTCTCATGGGGAAATTCAATCAGAATAAGCTTATAACAAGAGCACTGCCTAGGGGTGCCTACACTGCGCTGTTGAGTGCTTGATGGTGAAAAAAAATTAGTTGAAAAAGGGGCATGCTTTGAATAAAATGCATCTAGAGTTATCCCCCTTGATAGTATAGGTTGCTCTTTTGATGGTGAACATGTGTGCAAAGTTTAAAGTGAATGCTTTCAGTAGAACCAGAGATATCACAAAATGCCAAAGATTTTGCACCATGACAACAACAACAATGACACCAAGGCTATAGCAACACCTTGGGTATTCTCCAAAAACAGACATGTTATAAAGGAAACAAAGCCCCAGTTTGTAAGTTTGAACCTCATTTACAGAAACCCTTGATCCCCAATTGCGTTAAGATAGTTGACCCGTAATGGTTTCCTCAACATTTTGATATAATTCATAATCATTGGGAAACCTCAGTGAACGCTGTTAAAGTTCATTACTCCCGAAACTTTAGGGAAATATTATGGGTCCACTACCTTAAAGGCAACTTTCAAACTATCAAAGGAGGGGGAACTCTTGATGTAATTTATGTATAAATTATGCCCCTTTTAACTTATGTTTTTATCCCCTTTCAAGCACTCAACAGCAATGTGTAGACGCCCTTTTGCATTACTCTTATTTTCTCTATCCAGCAGCTGCATCCTAGCTTTGCCACCATGCAGTGCACCATGTTTTTCTTTGATCTCGATATGAATAAGGTTGTGAAAACTCAACAGGAAAAGTATACATTACAATATTCACTTTTCTCATGAGGTCTATTGCTCAAAACAATTCAGTCAGAGGAAAATTAAATCAGTTTCATTCTGAGAAAAGAAGAAATTGATTGTGACAGTCATTCAATTACCTTTACTTTTCACTACAATTGTTTGGTTTCTCAAATATCTGGGTTATTTGACAAATATTGGACAGGTGGTCATACACTTTGACCACTATCATAGCAGACTTGCAGGGTCAGTACCAAAAATTATTGTAAGTGCATATGAAAGTGACGGGCAGATTAATTGATAATAATCAAAAATCAGTTTGTTTTGGCTTCCGATTATGATAATCGACTAACAATTTTCATAATAGATTAATTAGTTCCCAACACATAAATGAAAGTTATTATACATTGCTTTTGAAACTGACATCAGTTTGATGGCTGAGCGTGAAACAGTTATAACTGCCTATATGTTTATAGGCAGTTACAACTGTTTCATGCTGAGCCACAAAGTTGGTAGAACAATCTGCAGAAAAAGTCTTTATGTCGAAAGTTTAGAGAAAACTTTCACATTCAATTCTTCAAAGGATGATACTGAGAGTGCTGTATTATTAATTTGTAAGAAAACGATTGTCCAATCGATCATTAGTTGATTTACTATTCTAGCTAAAAACCTGATTATCGATAGTGATTTGAAACCGATTGCCCAACACTAGCATATGATTAAATATGCACTTACAAAAGTTTTGCATTGATCAATCAATACAGTCATGGATATGAATCTAGACAAATTTCATTGGTGGACAATCATAATGTCAAATCTACGGCTTGTATATAATTTGTAGCTACAAGTTGATGTCACTTTCGATTGAAAATGTTAAAAAAATGATGTAAATTGACAGAGGTCAACATTGCATTTCAATCGTAAATGAATGATTTAATTGGTAGATCTAGACAAAGGTTATTGGTGGGCAATCATAATGTCAAAACTACAGCTTGGATATAATTTGTACCTTAAAGTTGAATATCACTTTGCATTGAAAATGTTAAAAAAAAATATATGTAAATTGACAGAGGTTAACATTGCATTTCAATCGTAAATGAATGATTTGATTGATGGATAGGTTTTACAATTGACAGCATCAATCTGTCATAGTGCTATTAACAATGTTTTAAGATTTTCTATAAAAACTTGTGAATTAAAAGATATATATAGAGTGAAAGTGAAGGTTCTAATAAGCTGTGCATCTGCACAGGCTTATTGGAGTTTCTCCTTTGATGCTTTTCAGTGGATTTTCTAGACGTAGCTGTATATTATCATTTGATAAACTTACTGTCTATCCAGTGAAATTATCACAATTTTATACACTGTTTTGGTTCAGTTCACCCTATCAGAAGTTATCTTAGTGGAACATGTTAAATGACGTCAACATGAACGCTTCATAGCTATCACACCTGAAATGACTCACTTTAAGACAGTGTGTCTAAATATCTTTTAATTTTGTCTAATTTTTGCATTAAAAAAAAATAGAATCGTCCTTTTTTTTCGTGGGATCATTTGATATTCATTTCATGAACAACAAAAGCTGAATTTCCACTTGTGGGTCCGCCACTCATGAAAATATAGCTTTTGTTGTTCAGTCAATGAAATATCGATCTTACACTGAAACAATGATTATCCTCTGTTATCTTTGTAAACATGTGAAACTGTTCAAAATGCTGTACATCGGCTGAAATATTTTATTTGACCAAACGTTTCATGTATAAAAATATATATTTTAAAATATATTTCTACAGAGATTTATAAATTCATAATAAATAAATTTTGAATGTATTTAAAGATTTCATAGTTTTTTCTAGCTCACTTAAGCACAAAGTGCTCAAGGTGAGCTATTGTGATTATCCAATGTCATTCATTGTGTATCGTCTGTTTGTGCTCTGCATGCTGTCCACAGTTCCTCTTATATCTTCTCCTAATCTTGTTGGCCAATCTTGATGAAACTTGGCAGGGATATTTCTTGGGTTAAGCTCTATCAATGTTGTTCAAAGAACTGAAATCCACCATTAAATCTAGTTGCTATGGTAACAAAACGGGAGAAAATAGAATAATCTTAAAAATCAGCTATGATACCAGAAGGCAGTCAGCTTTCTTATTTGATATATACCATCATCTACTGATGATTTGGTGATTTGGTAAACAATCATGAAAAAGAAAATAAGTTGTACTACATATGCAATTTTTTTAAATATATGAAAATATACATTTTCTCACAAATACACATTTATATATGTCACTTGTAATTTTGTTACTTTTTAAGTCCTCGTATTGCCTTGGTTGAGAGCATATTTTATGGCTATCTGTACGCAAAAAAATGAAAGGTATCGTGTCATGGCTTGAGATGCAAGTTTTATTTTTATTTTGCCTGCCCCCCCCCCCCCCCCCCCCCCCGCAACGATAGATTAGGGCATATTGTTTTTAGCTCCACTGGCTGAAAGCCACTGGGGCTATTGTCATGGCGTTGTGTCCGTCGTGCGTGCGTCCGTGCGTCCGGTCGTAAACTTTTTCTTTAAAAATCTTCTCCTCAGAAACTACTGGATGAATTTCAACCAAACTTCACAGGAATGATCCTTGGGTGACCCCTTTTCAAAGTTGTTCAAGAAATTTTGATCCAATGAAAAACATGGATTTTATGGGCGTGGCTAATTTCCAAATATGGTAAAAAGTGAGTTTTCTCAGATTCTAATTGATGGATACCTTTCAAATTTTACATGAATGATCCTTAGGTGACCCTTCATCTGTCTACAAAAAATTATTGTGATCAGATGGAAAATATGCATTTTATGGGCGGAGGTCATTTCTCTATATGATATATTGTGGAAACTTTCAAAATCATTTTCTCAGAATCTAAGTGATGGATATCAACTAAGTTTTAATTGAATGATTCTTGAGTGACCCTTTATCAGTCTTCCAAAATAATTATGATCGGATGAAAAATATGTATTTTATGGGCGGAGGTCATTTCTCTATATGTTATATAGTGGGAACTTTGAAAATCATTTTCTCAGAATGTTATTGATTGATATCAACCAAATTTCTCTGAAATATTCCCTGAGTGACCCTTTATCAGTCTACCAAAAATTATTGTGATTGGATGAAAAATATTTATTTTATGGGAGGAAGTCATCTCTCAATATGTTATATAGTGGAAACTTTGAAAATCATTTTCTCAGAATGTAAGTGATGGATTTCAAACAAACAATTTTGGTATGATCTTTGGGTGACCCATTAGCATGCAGCCAAAAATTATTTTGATTGGATGAAAAATATGTCCTTTATGGGTGGAGGTCATTTCTCTATATGTTATATAGTTGAAACTTTGAAAATCATTTTCAAAATCAGTAGAACCCAAAATATCTAAAAATCTAGTCAAAACTTTTATTTGCTTTTACAAGAATTTCAAGCCTGTGGAGCGACACAAGCCATTCATGGCTTTCTAGTTGTCCTGTCCGTTGTCCAAGAATACTTTCACGCTGGCCATAACTTTGAATGGTAAGTGATAGAGCCTACATATTTCACATGAAGGTTTCCCGCGTCATGACTTTTCTGTTCAAGGTCGTCAGTCAAGGTAAAGATCTTTTTTTTTCAAAGTACAATATGGGGGAAATTTTAGATTTCACATTGACTTAAGTATTACTGTCGATTATCGCTGAATTAAGGTTTGATGTAAATTACGGAATTGTTAAAACTACTGTATCTGAAAAATGACATGGGGGCATCTTGTTTGACATATTTGTTCCCAATTGGGAACCCTCAGCAATTCTACGGAATAGACTTCAGGAATAATAAAGCCGCATACATGAATGGCCACCGTTTCGCGTGTGTGTCACATGACGTTACAGACATCAATGTTCCCGATGTTCAAAGATGGCGTTGTGTAGATCAAACAGCTAAAAGTTATAACTGGGCATATTTAAAGAAATGATGACAAAACATGGTGATTCTGCGCGTTTTGTCACCAAATATAATATACTTAGTTCTAAAAGAAAGTGTGTACTTTTGAATTTTGAATATTTCTGAAATTACGCTATCTATCGTCATGAAACGTCGTATGACTATCCCAAAGAGTATGTACACACGACATTTGCAAAACAAAAATCGCGCGATGAACAAAAATTTTGTGCTAAATTGAGACATTTGATTTTGCATGTGCATCACGTGTTAGACATTACAATTGATGTCGCAGCGTGGTTTGGCTACCAATAAACGTCGTTGAACAAAATCGAACCATATCAGATTTAGAATGTCGTCAAAATTGATTGAGCATTCATGTTCCAATAGAAATCGAGGTATGGCCTTTAATGAGCAAATCGAGATGTAACGTCTGCATAAAAATTTAAACTTTTGTTTAGAAATAGCTTGGAATGGCTTCTAAAACTCTATAATACAACATCAACACCTAGCTCTTAACCAAAGAAAAAGTTGTGAGGAGGTCAAATCTCAACAATTTAGGTTCTACATAACAAGTTAAGTTATGCAGCATGCGATACTTTATCCAAATCTGGTTTGAATTCTAATTTCAAAAGGGGTTTACCTAAGTATGTAATCAAATTTACTCCATAATTTTCCTCCACCTTTGTTTAAATCAAGAGAAATGCAAAAAGTGAAAGTGCACACTTTCTTATGGAACTCCGTATATGCCACACACAAAAAAAAACTCCATAGGCGATCGGAACGCATTTAAAAAATGTGTTTCTTCAAGCCGACCAAAGTACCACCACCAAAAGCATACAGAAGAATTGCAGCATTGAAAACGGCAAAAGCTTCTTAATTTTACGAACTTCGCCATTTTTAATGCTGTAATTTCTGAATGCCGAATTTTACTGGTCCTATTAATAAGTAGGGTTTTTAGCTCACCTGAGCACATCGTGCTCAAGGTGAGCTTTTGTGATCATTGGATGTCCGTCGTTTGATTTGAATTGGGGTTTTACGTCGCTTTCAACAATCTCTCAGTTATATCGCGACGACTTGAGCACCTAACGATGGATTCCTGGTATTTCTCACACCAGTACTACCACCACTTCCCTTTCCTAGCCTCCAGTGGCTATTCCACATAGGTTTACGATTATCTACCCATTGGTGGAAGACAAATGTCGGAAAGGATAAGTGCCGCGACCGGGGATCGAACCCGTGCGAATATAGACTCCTGGATTAGAAGTCCGGCGCGCTACCAACTGCGCTATTATCGCGGCTGGGATGGATGTCCGTCGTG